>JAJOOS010034735.1:0-22503 GCA_029582725.1 Solanum chiquidenum | reverse complement strand
CTCAATTTGACCCCCTGAATAAGAATATGAAGTCGAATTTCCGAAATCATGCACGGATTTTGAGATATATGGAAATTACAATTATAGGTGTTTCCGAAGCACATTTTTCGGGCATTTTTGGGGTCGTTTCATTAGGGATTCATGATCAAGGTATGTGGGGAGTTCATCAATGGATTTCGTTGCCCCGTTAAGTCCGCAAAGATTTTCCAA
Organism: Solanum chiquidenum; assembly: GCA_029582725.1. Lineage (NCBI taxonomy): Eukaryota > Viridiplantae > Streptophyta > Magnoliopsida > Solanales > Solanaceae > Solanum > Solanum chiquidenum. Next base: position 22,293 of record JAJOOS010034735.1, on the reverse strand, counting down.
TTCTTCAATTCTCCGCAAAGATTTTCCAATTTTTCAATTCAATCTCCCTAAATTGATTAAGTTTTCATTCATTTCCTAATGGGTTCTATTTGCATGGATTTAAATTGTTGATTTTGATAACTTTATGATTATTTAGTTTCAATTTAATTCTTTTTCCAGTAAATTACATACATACCCATGCATTGATCATGATATTTGACTATGACCCTAATTCGTCAACATCATTAGATTCGTCCTATCCAGTCATAGGTTAATGTTCAGAAACTTGATTTCCTAAAACTCAAGGAAACCTTCTATGATTATCTTTCTACGGCTTGTAAGACTTCCTACTGTGCATAGATTGGACTTGTAGTTCACTATTTCAACCAATTTTATACAGTTTTCCTTCGTTTGTCAACTTCCCAACTTTCGAGGTGTAACAATATCTTCCCCTTGGGAATATTCATCCTTTAATGGAACTCAAGCTAGCATGAATAGAGTAGGAGAAAGACTAACAACCCAATATGAATTTAGATTATTAAAAATAACTAGGAATGTGTTCCCCATGATTTTATTATATAGCAATAATATTGTACTAGTGGTTTATTTCAAATTTTAAAATGTAAAGTCGGTAAGTTAGGTATATCCTAAGTAATTTATCATATAATTAGGGAATTTCACCACACAACATGGTCGGTCTACGTGTGTGTGCTTTACTAACTCTTACCCTTGACTCACATTAACCCTCACATAATTGGGTTAGGCTATAAGATAGCAGAGTATCAACTCTAAATCTCTATTGTTTAATCTCTTTTCCCATTCATTACTTTCTTGGTTGGGTAAGTAGGAATAATGTGAGTTCTAACGTTGACCACCGTTAAAAACAATCAAAACAAAGAGATCAACAATACATGCATAAAAAATCATTCAAAATCGCTTCTCACATAAACTTACTTTAATAATTCATCATGGTTTAAACAACCCTAGTTATAAAATTTAGCTATTCATTATCTCAAAAATATAATTAAAATTTATTAAATTAAATATGCTTGTGTTAATCATGAAAAACTAAGAACAATACCTAAAATACCTTTCAATAATCATGAATAAAAATAAATAAATAATAAAGGAGAAGAAAGAATAGACTAAAACTCACCATCCTCCACGACGGTTCTTCCAAAGTTTCGAAGCTATCAATTTCTAAATTGTATGTTCTGTATGGTTTCTTTGATTTTTTGAAAGAGTAATTTTTATATCCTATATATAGATATATAAACCTAATAAAATGATAGAGTTCAAAACAAATTAAGAAACCCAAACAATTTGGGTTTTCTGTGTGCGTGATTTATGGAACAACTTATAATTGCCTAACCACCTTAATGATAGATTGGTCTCTCCTTGTCTGCCACATGGCTGCAATTAAATTTGAGATTTCTGTTTTTTGCCCATATGTATAAATATATTATTTCATTAATTTGTCTTCTTGACTTCCTTCTATGATTTCTTGTTTTTAATTCATTTGTCCTCCAAATTTCTACATCTTCACACCATTTTAATCCTACTAATAAAATAACCAATATAAGAATAATCCATAAAATTTATGCTCAAAACGATAATGAAAAGATTGAATATGAGGTAAATAATGATTAAATATCTATGTTTTTAGCCTCACATAAAGATATCGAGATATCATGTCGGTTTGGCCTCCCAAGTTGCACCCTCAACTAATTGATTCCTCCAAAGAACCTTCATGGAAGAGTCTTGTTTGTTTCTCAACTTCTAAACTTGCCGATATAAAATCTCAACCAGAACTTGTTCATAAGAAAGATTCTCTTTGACTCACAAATATTCCGAAGAAACCATAGATGTCGGAACTCTAACACAGTTCTTTAACAATGAAACATGGAATACCGGATGTACCGATGCTTAATCATTTGGCAACTCAAGTGCAATATAACCTTTGCCAATTCACCTCAAAATTTGATATGGGCCCACATACCAGTGTCTAAGCTTCCCTTTCTTTCCAAACCTCATTAAACCTTTCATGGGTGATATTTTCAAGTAGACCCAATCATCATCGTCAAATTCTAGTTTTGTTTTTCTAACATTGGAATAAGACATTTGTCGACATTGAGCGATTTTCAACCTCTCACAAATAAGTCAATACTTTTCCATAATCTCATGCATAAACTCGGGCCCTATCAAAGAAATCCCACAAATCTCAAATAATCCAATAGGAGACCTACATTTGCTATCATAAAAAGCCTCAAACGGTGTCAACCCAATGGTAGAATGGTCACTATTATTATAAGCAAACTCAAATAAAGGCAAGTGATCATCCCAATTACCCTTAAAATAAACCACACAAGCTCTTAACATATCTTCTTAGGTCTAATTGGCACGTTCAACTTGTCCATCGGTCTGAGGATTACAAGTCATGCTATGTTTCAATTGAGTACCAAGACCTTTCTAAAAGAACTTCCAAAATTAGGATATAAACTGAGTACCTCGATCGAAGATAGGGGACAAAGGAACTCCTTGCAGACTTACCATTTCCCAAATATAAATCTTGGCATAATTTTCTCATGAGAATGAATCTTTACGGGAAGAAAGTGAGCCGATTGCATCATTCAGTAGATAATAATCTAAATCAAATCAAATTGTCAATGGGTGTGAGGTAAACTCATAACGAAGTCCATATTAAATCTAACCACTTTCATGTAAGAATACTAATATCTTCAGAAAAACCACCCGGTTTCTGATGCTAAACCTTCACTTTGTGACAATTCAAACAGTTAGCCAAAAATTCCATAGTATCCTTCTTCATCCCGTTCCACCTACCACAAATCACGGTACATCTTAGTGGCTCTTGGATGAATAGAATACCGAGAGCTATAAATTTTGGTAAGAATCTAATTTCTCAGCTCATCACATTTTGAACTCATAACTGACCTCGATATTGGAAGACACCACCTCCCCCTTGGGAGAAAGACTCAATGGATTATTCACAAATTGACTTCTTCGAGTTAACTAGTACCTTATAAGGATCTTGCTTAACCTTCACATATGAAACAAAAGAAGATTCAGAACCATTATGAACAACTACACGACCTTCATTGGAATTAATCAACTAAACTTACAATCTAGGCAATCTATAAACATCACGAACCAACTCCTTCTTATCATCCTAAACATGAGCAACAGTTACCATTGATAGTCGGCTAAGAGCATCCGCCACCACATTCACCTTATCTGGATGATATAGGATTTTCGAGTTGTAATCCTCCAACAATTGAAGCCACCTTCTTTGGAGATGATTCAAATCCTTTGATTAAACACATATTTCAAACATTTGTGGTCTGTGAATATATCTACATGAAAACCATACAAGTAATGTCTCCAAATATTTAGAACGAACACCGCCACCGCAAACTCCAAATCATGATTCAGATATTTATTTTCATTTACCTTCAATTGCCTTAAGGTATAAGCGATAACACAACCAAGACCAACCTGTGAAATATCACAATATACTACAAAAGAATTTGATCCTTCTTGTAACAATTAAAATGGGGCCGAAGTGAGTCTATCTTTCCACTCTTGTAAACTCTTCTGACAAGCTTCCGACCATAGGAATTTCACTTTCTTTTGAGTCAATGTTTCTAAAGGCGGAGAAATAGAGGAAAAACCTTCTATAATAACATGCCAAACTCAACAAACTCAGTATATTTGAATAAAACAAAGGTCTATACCAATTATTAACTTCCTAAGTTTTGTTAGGATCGTCTCGAATACTTTTACCCGAGATAATATGACTGTAGAAAGCAACTGATCTCAAGCTTAACTCGCATTTGTTAAACCTATGATACAACTCATGATCCTTGAGAATTTGCAATACAATCCTCAAATACTCAACATGCTCATCCTCACTCTATAGGTAAATAAAAATATTATTAATAAATATAATCACAAACATATCTAGATATTGCTTGAAGACCCTATTCATAAAATCCATAAAAGCCATCGGGGCATTAATAAAACTAAAAGGCTTCACTAAAAACATAAAATGACCATACCGAGTTATAAAATCCATCTTCAGTATGTCACATTCCTTCACCCTGAATTGGTGATAACCAAACTAGAGGTCAATAATAGAGAAACAACTCAACCGTTGTAGTTGATTAAACAAATCATCAACCTTCAGAATGGGATGATTATTATTAAATGGTCACCTGTTCAAATGACCTTAGTCAATGCACATTCGGAGAGAACCATCATTTTTCGAACAAATAATAGCAAAGCACCTCATAGAGATACTTTGTCTTATAAAACTTTTATCCAACAAATCCTTAAATTGGTCTTTTAACTCCTAACTTTATGTTAAGGCTATATAATAGGAAGGAATAGAGATTGGTTGCGCATCTATGGAAGCATAACCGGCATGAAGCCAATCCATCCCAAGAATAACATCAAAGTCTTACATATCATGCTCAATAAGATCAACATGAGTGACCCTATTAGAAACAAAAAATGGATAATTTCTTTAGACTTTCTTAGCCACAATAACATCACACAGGAAGTAGAGACATGAAAAGGATTAGAAAGGATTTTGGGACCAACATCAAATCTCATGGCCACATAAGGAGTTACAAAAGGGAAGGTAGCACTTGGATCAACTGAATAAAAAACATTAAGATGGAAGACTTTCAACATACCGGCCACCACATAAGGAGAACCCTCACGATCCTATCAAGTATGAAGATGTCACGACCCAAAGTAAACCCTAGGTGTAACATGACATATAAGACCCCGAGAGGTTCCATAGAGGGAACTTAGCATACATCATACAAGATAGTAGAAATTTAAGAGATTTAAAAGATAATTTCAACATATAAGAGTTTATGAAACGTAGTGGAATTGTAACATAGTCTCAAAGCCATCTAGTATATCAAGAGTGATCTGGACATAACATGTACATCACATATAATAGTAAAAGTAAAGACAATAGGAAATGAAAGCTCAGTCCTTGGAACATGAGGACTGACAAATCATCAACTTCTACTAAGAGATCCATAGCCACAAAAATACAAATCTAGAACGTCGAACCCCACATTTGTAAAAAAAGTAGGAAGGAGTATGCGTTAGTACAAAAATGTACCATGTATGATAGCAATGCATAAAACATATGAAATCATGCTTAAAGGGACCTTTTCATGACACACAATGACCAAGCTGGAACGTTGGACCCCATATTTGTAAAGAATGTAGGCAGGAGTATACGTTAGTACAAAAATGAGCCATGTATGATAGCAATGCATTAAAAATATGAAATCATGCAAAAAGGGAACTTTTCATTATATGCAATGACCAAGCTAAACCATAAGATAAAAAGGGTTAGAAAATATGCATCTTAAATCATGGTCAATTCAAGCTACTTATCTTTGAAACATTTGTGAGATACTTCTAAAAGTAACCTTAGTTCATTATTATGGGAAATTTACCTTTAACCAACATAGAAACCATGTGAGCTTTAAATATGGAATATGGTGTCTACCCCACACCAAAAAGGGGTGTCCTAGTTGCCAAGGTAAGACGATGAATTTCTAGTTTAGGTGGATCCACTAGCTAATTTTTATGTAAGATAACATCCTGTGATGGCACATAGTTATGGGATAAGGAGATAACTTCTAAATTTTTTATTAACGTTTCAAGCCAACCTCATCCAATTCTAGGTGGAAATGATCGATAACTAATATAAAACCCAAAAAAAGTTGGGGTGGAACCCACAAGGAGATGTACGTGTTCAAATTCAGTTATGAAGTACAAATATGCTGTAATTAGTTATAGAAATATAAATTACCAAAAAATACATGTAAACAAGTCTAAGAGGGTGACAACGAATGTTCGATTGGGGGTTCTGGATTTGCAATTATCAAACTACAACAAAATCAAACACTAAGGAAATAACAATATGAAGAGGAATTCTAAGGATGTGATCGATTATAGGAAAATTTCACTATATGGGTAATTGAAACTACTAATAAATAGCCAAAAAATAGTGGGTAGGCTAGGCTATAGGTAAGATAGCTTTCTCTCTAACAACAATCATGATTCAAATGATTTCTTTCGAACATAAACAAGATTTTCAAAATAAGAACTGCCCACACCTTAATTTATCTACTCTCTCGAGCTAGATAGATAGAACTTGGTTAGGATTTTTTCTTTCGAGCTAAGCCCATATCAACCCAATAACTACAATCATCAATTGAGAGCTTTCATTCTAGAACCCCTTTTTCAAGCAAGCCTAGAACTCTAAGTTTGAATTGTCTTTTAAACTATGATTCTTAGATTGAATCACAGCTATCAATTAAACCCACTTATATGAAGCATTGAAATCGGTAATAATCAATACCCATAAAATAATTCAACCCATATTCACATGATCACACCCCAAGAATTGGGGATTTAGCCACACACCATAAAAATATAGAAACGATTATCAAATGCATTTTCCATGATCTGGGTAAAGGTTCCCAAGTCTTTACAATGGTCCAAATTAAAGAAATTTAGAAACCCACTAGCAAATCCTCAAAATCAAGTTTAGAAATCCTCAAAGCTTACAATAAGAACTACAAACTAAGAGAAAACTTTAACTCTAGAATGTGAACTTAAATATCTGGGAGAAAATTCCTCAAAATTCCTCTTAAAATCTAATTTATAGTTTCCCAAAATTTAGCCTGAAAGTCCTGTTGGTGAATTAAGTTGGGCTGACCGAGTGGTTCGTCGATCCTCTCTTTGTTCCCTTCCATCGCTATTTTGCATTGGTTTTCAGCATTCCAAGTTCTGTAACTTTTGGCGATCCAGGTGTATTGTCACGGAACCGATCGTTGATTCGCCGAATCTCCATTTCTATCGCCAACTTGGAATCTTCCCCAGGGCTGGCACACATGAACTTTAGGCGAGCTAAAGAGCTACAATGTGGTTCACTGAGTTGTCTTGGCTATCACCATGATCACTTTTCTCACCTTCTTGAGCTTATTTTTCTCCTTTTTGCTTGGTAGTGGCCTTGTCTTTCTCCTTAACTCACATACCTAGAAATCAAGGCTTTAACATAATTTTATAGCATGAATTTGGAATTTGAGGACACTAAAACTATCAAAGCAAAGCCCTATATGAGTCGAAATCCCAAACTCATCATCACCCCCAACTTAAACTTTTGCTTATCCTCAAGTAAAACTCAAGATCAGCAGTTCAATAAGGATGTCTCAAATAGTGCTGCATAAGACTCAACATGAATTCACTGAAAAGGTTCGAACTACACATACAATGCTCATCTGTTCACTCAAAGATTCAGATTGTGACTCACCATTATCAAGGACACTGATATTCACAAAACTTGCCTCAAATGCAAGTTTAATCTCAACAAAGGTACTCCAATGCCCTCACAACAAAGATGATTCTACATTCACACAAAATTCTTCAACAATTTAAGGTCCAAGGATCAGATTCAATTCACACACTAAAAGGATGAACACATGCATGACTCCACCCATAGGCTTTCCCTTATTTTCCAACCAAAATTCGTTTCAGCTCAGTAAAGATCACAAAGGTCTTTTCGAGACTTGTAACGAGGCTGAGTGTAAAGGTATGGTCATTTAGGCTTAGTGACTTCTACATTCATGAAGTATGTCCTGAAAACCACTCTTTCTCCTTTCTGCTTCACATTCAAATATGCTCAAACTCCACCCAATTATTCAACTAGACATGAATCACCGGATACCCCATTTTTCACTATGTTCATACACTTTATTTCACAATTCTTGCTCTTTTTCAGTATTTTTCTCTTTTTTTTTAGATGGATGGGTTCCATCTTATTCAAAACAGTCCATCAAAGAGGGAGTTATTCACACTTCTTGACTTTCCTTTCTTTTCACTACACCCCCAACTTAGGCTGCCTAAGTTGGCTATTCAAACAAACCAAAATTTCATGAAGATTATGGGTGAATAGATAAAGAGGTTAAAGTTGCTCAAGTTTCTTCCAAGAAAAGGATAGGCTCAATGTTTGCCAAAACAAGATTCACGCTTCTCAGAAGGTTTGTCAAAAAGAGGTACATTGTCAAATTTGGCTCACTCTTTAAAATTCTTGCCTAAGATCATTTCAATTGTTTGCTTCACTCAATCAATCGGACTAACAGGGAAAGTTCTAGTTTTCATCAAATACAATGTCCAAGACGACCTCACCACACAAGGCATTGGTACCAATATCAAACAAGACTCCACACTTTCCAGCTAACGTGCAATGTTCATAACAAAAGACTCATTCGACAACCGTCTAGTCACAAAGAGATGCTAAAAGTTCACATATTGCATATGTAACTTAATTTGCCTCATTGTAAACGCACATTCATTTCATTCAATTAAGAGAAATATTCAAGTAATCAGTATAGACCACACCTGACACTCAAATTTGCACAAGAACAACCACATTCACACACACAAGGGGTGGAATTTTTTTAAAATTTGTTCAAAAACCATTTTCATGTCAAAACAAAGGGCCACACACAAGACACATCACATTTCAACAATCAAGATATATATAAAAAACAATAAGCTCAATATTCACAAAACCATAACATCATCAAAACATAACCAATATTAAAAAAAACACTTACAAGAGGTAGATATGGAAATACCTCACCCCACCCACAACAATTAAGCAGTTGTTTTCAAATGGAACGAAAACAACCAAATAGTCAACAAAACAACAAAGAGGGAGGTAAAATTAATCATCTGGCCAGGCTAAGCCTGGGGTGAAGTCTGCATCTCAGTCACTCCATCTGTCGGGGAATCAGTGCACAGTGTCTCAACTATAACAACACCCTCATACTTGGCATCAAGGCCCGGGATCTCAGAAATTGTGGATCCACTAAAACTCATCATGGGAACATCCCTCAAAGAGGCCTGTCAAGTTGTCTCGTACATGGCACCATCTAAGTCAGCTAGGTCCTCATAAACAACCTGCTCACGCTCACCAAGTTGTTCCTCATATGTGTTGGCCTTAGACTCAGCAACAATAACATCGGCCCCAATCTCATCCCCGGTAGTAGCCATAGGAACCTCAAAACATGCAAGGACATCTGCATTCGGTTCATCTAGGATATCCACATCCTAAATAGCGAAGTAAATTTTGTGGATTTCAGATGGTCCACATCCTTTCTCAGCTGAGAAAAGTCAGCCTTCAACTTGTTGTGAGGGCATCAATAAAGCCCTGAGAGGTGTCAATGCAGAAGTAATATCTCTCTCAATCATCCTGGGAATAGCGGCCTCTAGCCTAGAGGCACGCACATCAATAAAATGGGCTAGGTGGACCATCTTGAAAAGCATGGCCTAGGTGATCGGAGGCCTAGAAATAGGAGTACCAACTGCAGATCTAGGGGGTAGGGGAGTAGCAGAAGAGTCAGCATGGTCAGAAGGAGTGGAGGTAGAAGTACCTGAAGGCATAGTGGCCAGAGTAGGCATGACTTCCTCTGCAGATAGTGTATCAGTATCAACCTCTGGGGATGTATCCACCGAAGCAGCAATTCTCTTGTTAGCCTCATCTCTCGTGTACCCAGCCTCTATACACCAGATGTTGGTAAAGTATGTGGGTGTAATTTCAACATCCCTCTTCTCATCATATAAGACTCTAGCCCGGTGATATAACTCTATGATCAATACTGGGAATAAAACAAACGTCTGGTGTGGTATGGCCCTCATGGCCATCTCCTGCTCAATGATCAAGACCAAATTTAGCCACTTCTTAGCTATGATAGACCCAAGATATCCCACCTTTGGGTGGCGGAGAATGGACTCGTTCTGCGGTGGCATGATTGTGCTGCTGATGAACCCAAATAAATATCTAGCAGTTACATTTGGGTCCTTCTTCTCTATTGGTACTCTGGCACAATCCACCTACGGGTGGTGTGAGAAAAAAGAGGGTCTACCCAACCCTTTAGCTCATCAGAGTCTTTGTAGTGATCATACTCTGGTGTTTGTGCATGCAATATGTAGACTTCTCAAATACAACATTTATATCATCACTGCTCCATATAACTTTCCTCCCTCGGACCATCACGAAGTCCACCAGCTTGAAGGAACTATCCTTCTTCTTCCCCTAAGGCATAAAGTCATTGTAGGCATCATAGAACTTCTGGACCCATGTAAGAATGTATAGGGCACGAGGCTTGGTGAAGACTTTAAATTTGTGGAACCTGAAAGTGTCCCACACTGATGGATGTATGTCCACCACCCTTTATGTGGATAGTCTTTTCTCCTTTAAGATGGTCATCAATCCCTCGGTCATTAACCGGTTGAGTGACCGGGGAGGAGGACCTTGTAATGGTGGTGCCGAGACCAGTATCTGTGCTGGAGCTGAGGGAGAAGTAGTCTTAGCTACTGGGTGCCTAGACGGATCATGTGTCGCCTTGGAGAGAAGCTCTACTCTCCGATCTTTCAACAACTGATCATCCTCAAGCTTAGAGAATGAAGCTTGGCAATCATAGGATTTACCTTCACTGTTAGAGTTGTACACTGGTGTCTCAGCCATGGGTGCCTTTCCCTTTCCCTTTCCTCCCTTTGTAGGTAGCTTCTTGGCCTTAGCATCACGACTCTGCGTTCCCATTTTCGGGGTTGCATGCCACTATCAGTGAAATTAGTTCTAGCCATTCCTGTAAACAACATCGAGAAACATTAGTAAAAGTGTGAGAAAAAGTGTGGAAAATCAGTTGCAGAATGACTAGCCGAACCGTTCGGTGAGTTGCCGAGTTACTTTGGTGACCTAGATCGGGGTCACCAAAAGTTATAGAACAAAAAAATTTCAAAATTCAAGACAGGTTGATGATGTTCAGGGTAATTCGGTGAGCTAGAAGTGACTCGCTGAAATTACAGTGAATTTTAAGGATTAAGGGCGCAAAAGGGTGATCATGAAGGACTTTTGGTGAGTTTCTGAGTGAACTCTGTTAGCTTACGCATATTGCTGAAAGTTACAGAACATAGCTCAACAATTCAATGAAATAAAGGGTGATCTGTGATGTGTTTGGCAAACTGTTGAACCACTCAGTGAGCCCGACTTGGCTCGCCAAGTGGTACTTCGTGCTAGTTTTCTACCACATTTTTCAAAATCAAACTTGTAGCCCCCCAAAACAAAATTAAACACATACATTGTCAAATTTAATCAAGACCCATACTACCCATCCCCTCGGGTACTCAGACTTCCCCCAATTTTACCAAAATTGGCTATTTGACGTCTTTTAACCTTAAGAATAATGTCAAATACTCCATCATTGGGCGAAACACATCACTCAACACAATATAGTATTACTCAGACTTCACCCCGCTAGATCCAACATATTATTACCACAACCCAATAATTTAGGCTCAATTTAAACAAGCAAAAATACGGAAATCCATCAACGACGGACAATTAGGCACTAATTTCACTCATAACGGGTAATCCAAAAATTAAAATCAACTACCCAATAATTATCAACAACAATTTACCGATTTACAATCAAGTTCAACCACATATGGAGTTTAGGGTTCGGAAGAACCAACCTTTTATGCCAAAAACAAGATTTGTAAAGCTAAGCGGCAAAGTTTCACAATATCGAGCAAAGATTTCATAACATCCAAGGGAAAATACAAAAATACTAAAGATCTAAAGTCGGGTGAGAGGGTACGGGAGTTGAAAAGTTTGGAAAGTGAAAGGATTTTGAAATTTTAAACAATTTGGACTTTAAAACCTTTCATTTCGCCGCCTTTACAGCGGTACAAGTCGTGCCCGCCGAACCACTCGGCGATCCACCGAGTGCTATTTTGGCTCACCGTGTTTTACAGGGCTCCCAGCAATTTGGTGGTTCAAACGGTGGACAAAGTCGGGCTCACCAACCTGTTCAGCGAGTCGCCAACTATGTCGTTAGCTCGCCGAGTTTTATAGAGTTCCCTATCAAGTTCGGTGGTTCCAATGGCGGTCCAAGTCGGGGCTAGCCGACCTCTTTGGCAATTCACCGATTAGACTTTTTCTAGCCAAATAACCTTTTTCCAACACTTTTCACTTTCTAACCTTCACAATCAACACCCGTTATTCACAAACAAACATCAAAAACTTGGATTGCCTCCCAAGAAGTGCCTTATTTAACGTCGTGGCATACCAGTTCAAGCTTCATTTTTGGGGTTGGCCATTGTGTCACTATGCAACCCCCTCCTTGTCTTGGATTCAATTGGGTCGAGATTTGACCCATTTGTGTTTCCAGTTGCTTAATAGAGAATGAGTGAGAAGGCACCGTCTAATTGAGAGTTGAGATATCCTCCTTCATCTCTTTCAACACTTTGTCCGACCCTCTAACTTTGTTGAGAATGCGTGAGAGCATGTCTTTTGTACGTATATTTTCTAACGCTTTGAGCTTTTGACGTTCATGGGGGGACGTACATGTCCTTGTAAGTATTTATTTCCTTCCAAGTAGTGTTACAATCACACTAATCTCTGTCACTCTCTATCCATCCCTCATCTCTATTTCAACTTGCATTTCAACCCGACCATGGATAGTTTGAACGATAACCTCTTCCTTGATTAGCTAGGAAGTTTACTTCCTCATTGTACATTGCTTCAAACTAAGCTTCTTTGGGGTTTTCTCCACCAACACCCACAACATTTACGCTCTTCAACCCACTACCCATCACATTTTTCGCCAATATATCCAGTTGGGTCATCATCTTGGCCATGTTTTGGTCTCTCTTGATCCTTTTCGATCTGCTCCTTAGAAATTCTAAATGTGAGAGGAGAAACTTGGTCTTCACGAGTGTACCATGCCCTATTGAACTTGGTCATGCAATGAAGGAGTTGAGACGCAAATTCATAGTATTGTTGCATTATACCTCTGGGAACAAGTTGATCAACAACTCCTTTGTTCACCGAGTTAAGGCTCCTATAGAAGTACTGCTGCAATAAATGGTTTGGCAGTCCATGAGTTGGACATTAAAGCACCAACTTTTTAAACCGCAATCACGTCTCATAGATTGGTTCACCTTCTAAGCGTTTGAAACCTTTGATGCTATCTCTGAGCGTCATCATCCTTGATGGGGCAAACAATCTCACAGACAAGGTTGTGGTAAGTTCATCCCAAGAGGTAATAGAATCCCTAGGCAAATCAGCTAACCATTTGCTAGCCTCACCCATCAAAGAGAATGAGAACAACCTGAGATGGACTGATTCTTGTGATACGTTCTTGAATGAGAGTGGGCCACAAACATCCATGAAGTTTCGAATATGATCATGGGGCTCTTCGTTAGCCAATCCTCCATATAACCCATTTATGTGAAGGATTTATAGCATTCTGCTAGTAACTTTGAAGACGACATTTCCTTCAATTAGAAGTAGTTGTATTGCACCTACACCGCTTAATGGAATTGGGTCATTTATATCATTGATATTCTGTTACGACTTGGAAAACAAGTAGGTGAAACTAGAGCCTTACGTGAGAGTTTTTGAATTTGATGCGGGGTTTGATATTGTAAAATGGCTTCTCGAGCTTAGGTTCAGGGTTTTAGGGGTTAAACATCAAGGTACGTCCCCCCAAGAACCAAGAAAGGGTCTTTGAGGAGGACCCTAAATCCTAACCCCCAAAGCTCCCTAAAACTTCCCAAAATGTTGTGGGCTACGGATGGGACCTACGCCCCATAGGTCCATCCATGCCTCGTTGGGGAGGTTAATAAGTCAATATTGCAAATGAAGAGTTGTATACCACCACCCACGGAGATGAAGGATGGGGCGTATCCCAACTCAAAGTTTGTGAGTCCTGAGTCGTGGATGCCGCTTGCAATGTGCCTAGGTTCGGCTAAATGAGGGACAAGATAGTAAATTCCTAGGGTGGTTAGTTATGTTAGGGGTAGTTTAATATTGAGTAATTAGACATATTTAAGACCTTCTATGTCATTAACCACCCTTTACAATTCATAATTCCCAAACCCAAAATAGTAACCAACTCATCTCCAAATAATTCTCTATCTAAAACCTCCTTCGTCGAAGAAGAAGAAAAAGTCAAGGTTTAGGGCTGAAGGACTCATCTATTCCACCCAAATTCTTGAGGAATCTTCAATTAAGGTATGGTAGTGTTGATTCATGGTTAACTTTCAATCCATGAAGTCCTCAAACCTTCAATTTCAAAGTTGGAAATTGTCCAAAACTAAGGGTTTTCAGTCTAGTTCATAGATTCTTTTTCAAAATCCTTTCAATGGTTTAATTATCATATATTGAGATTGAATTTATGTTTTATGGTGGCTTTAAAATAAAATCCCTCATGAATCCATGATTTCCCCATAACCCTAATTTATGACTTTGATGTGGGTGAATTGTAATAAGATGAATGTTATGCAATTGTCCTTGTAATAGTTTAGTTACTTGATTTATGCCTTTATTCATGCCTAAATTTTAGTAATTGTAGGTGTGTTTGTGAATTATGATTCATGGCCTTGAAGGGAAAATTATGAATATTGATGTATAATCATGATGCTTATGTATATGCTTTGGGATTTCAATGAAAGTAATGTGATCATCACTACAATGCAATTGTGATATTATTTAAAGGTTATTCTTAATTATATAATTGTGCATGTTGATGATGTGTTGTGAAGGGTTCCTTCAATGTAATGTTGTACCTTGAATTGGTAGGCTTAGAGCATCTTCTTCTTGTGTAATTTAAAGTCATCTTTATTGATGTACATTGAATTGGTAGACTTAGAGCATCCTATTCTTGTGTAACTAAAGTATCTTGACTTAATGAACATTGAATCGGTAGACCTAATGGTGGTAGCCCTTTCATGTATTTAATAATGTACCTTGAATCGGTAGACCTAATGGTGGTAGCCCTTTCTTGAGGAATCAGTGAGCTATCCTTATAATGTACCTTGAATTGGTAGACCTAATGGTGGTAGCACTCTCATGTGTGTAATAATGTACTTTGGGTCGGTAGACCTAATGGTGGTATCCCTCTCAAGTATAGTAATGTTAATGAGACTGAACTACTCTATGGGAATTTAAAGCTTAGCACCAAGAGGATATTGTTATGTTGAAGCTCTCCTCACGTTAGGTCGGGTTTCTATGAACACCTTCCTTATCCCATAACTATGTGCCCACATAGGTTATTAACTAGTGGATTGATCTAAGCTAAAATGTTACCGGATCTACCTTAGGCAAGTAGACCAATATTTTACGGTGTGGGACATGACACCGGATTACATGGTTTGCTCACATGGTCTATGTCGGTTACAACTTATTCCCATCATGTGAGTTATGTGCTATGGTTAATCAAGAGGTTTTATGAAGTGTGGGTGGTAGTATGAGATGCCATTCATGCATTGCACGAGTAGGCTTTGAGAGGGCTATGGTCTATTTCTGTAATGTCTTAATGTCTAATGAAATGAATGTGTTCCTAATGATGATAATGAGAATGTTGACTTAAAGGGTTAATGTAATGATGAATGCTTAACTTGGAAATGTTATTATGAGTTGCTTTCTTTGTCTTGACTTATCAAATGTGAATGTTCCTTATCTTGAGTATCAACTAAATATGAGAATGAAAAATGGTAAGTATGTCTATGGTTGCCTCAAAGTGGTACTTAGTATGAATGGTATTATGGGATGCCATTCCTACATTGCACAAGTATAACATAGGGTTGCTTTAGATGATGGTTCTAATGTGTTATAATGACATACATGATGAATATGCTTATGTATTATGTGTTTTACTAAAGATGCATGATGATTCTCAAACTTGTTAAATGCATGGTTTTCAACCAAAATGTCCTTTTTAGCATGATTTTTGAATAGCTATCATACTTAGTATATATTTATGCTAACTCATATTTATTCTATATTTTTACAAAGTGTAGGATCCGAATCTTAAGGTGAGTTCTAGTGTTCAAAGCTCGGATTGATTCTCTCCAAAGCTAGTGCTGAGTCTTCATGGTTCGAGGACGAGAGTTGTTCATTCCTAGTTTCTTTTATGTCATTTTATGTTTCAGACTATGTCGAAAGGTTGTGACCCTATTATTAATTAAACTTGTAATAGATGGCCATATGAGAAAAAGTTATACTTCCGCTATTTTTAAATAAAAATTTCGATTGTATGGATTAATGTTTTAAATTTCATACCATTTTATTATGTTTTATGTTATCAATTCTATGAGGCTTGTATGAGGATTTTCGAAGTCTTGTACAACGTGTTACGTCCAGGGTGTAGGCTCGGGTCGTAACAAACATGGTATCAGAGCACAAGATGTTGGGATGGTTTTAGGATGATGTCTCACAAGTCACATCTAGTAGACTCTTGTTCATAGTGTGAAGCGCACCATATTTATGAATAATAGGCTGTAAGATGTTAGAAAGCTACACTTATTTCATTACTCTAAGTCGTGCCATAGAGTTTAACACTATAAGATCTCTCTCTTACTCCTTATCCGATGGTCTTCAAGATGCGACTACTCGAAGGGCTAATGCTAGAGGGATTGAGGGAGAAAAGGTATGTTGTGATTCCAATTGTGTCTATGTGACTATATAGGACTTGATATGATAAATTTAGATGATATCCTTTAGTGTAAATGGGTTGCATTATGGTTATGTGTATTTTTTGGTAGAAAGTCATAATGACTTTTGAAGCATGTAGAGTGATTTGATGAATAGGCTGTTTTGAAAAAAAAAACCTAGATGTGTTGAGAGAGTAGACTTCTGTAAGAAGGGTAGGAGTGTAATTCACCCTGTCTTAGAATCATCTTGTGTGATGGATGTGAAGGCTTAGTGATGACTTGCTCCGACCTTAGAATTGAATAAAATGAGGCCTAGAAGAGTCTGTATAGTCTTACTCCCAAGGGGAAGATGATATGCTTAGATAGAAAGGTTGTTGAGTGTTCTTGAGGTTCATGATTTGGGTTGACTTGAAATTCTCACCTTGAGTGGTGTGGTAAGGTTGTTTGTGAGCTAGAGTTTCTTAATGAGAACCTCCCTAGTTTAGAAGTACTGGTTAGGAACTTAGACCAGAAAGCTAAGAAATAGAAGTGCGAGGAAGTTCCTTCCATGAAAATGTTGAGGAGTGGTTGTTTTTGTAGTGAGGGTTAATAGTAGATAATGAAACTAAAGAGGACAAAGGAGCCCTTCTAGATGATAGCATCGGTATGTTGATAGTTCCTTATAATTGTAAATGTTTTATTAAGGTCTCTATGCTATGTGTGAGATTTTCATGTTAGCCTTAGTATGGGTTTACTCCCAAGAGGGAGATGGTATCCTTGGAAGGAAAAGGTTTTGAGAGTTCTGATATCCTTATCTCTTTCTTCTATTCCTATTCAAGCTTGAGAAAAAGAGTTCTTGTGGCTTGTTTCATGTTATGGAGTCATGTGTGATTATGTGGTCTTATGGTATGCATGTTCTTAATAAATTCATGTTTAATTAGAAAATGATTTTTTATGATTTATATTCCTCATGTTGATGTGCATTTAGTATGAGTTTCCTATATGCTTCATGAGATGAGTTGTTGAACATGCTTAAATGTGCTTTTGAGAATAATTGCATAACTTGCTTCATGATGTTATGATGAACACGTTTTGAGTTGGAGAAGGTAATTGCTCCAATGGTATGAGAAATGTTGACTTTTGCATGCATAATGGGTTCTTAGATGTAGTTCCTACATTGAGACTATAATTCCATAAGGTGTTTAAAGTATCATTTGAGGACGAATGTTCACAAGGGGAAGATAATGTTATGACTCGGAAAATGAGTAGGTGAAACTAGAGCCTTACATGAGAGTTTTTAAGTTTTATGTGGGGTTTAATGTTGTACACTGGTTTCCCAAGCTTAGGTTCAGGGGCTTAGGGGTTAAATGTGAAGGTACGACCCCCCAAGGACCAACCAAAGGTCCTTGAGGAGGACCTTAAATCCTAACCCCCAAAGCTCCCCAAAACTACCCAACTTGCCAAAATGTTGTATGCTACGGATCCGACCTATGCCCCGTAGGTCCATCCGTGCTTCATGGGGGAGGTTCATAGGTCATGACTCCAAATGAGGAGTTGCGAACCACCACCCATGGACCTGCAGGACAGTGAGTATCCCCAATCACGGTCTGTGAGTCATGAGTCGTGGATGCTGCTTGCAATCTACCTAGGTTCAGCCAAATGAGGGACAGGATGGTAAATTCTTCGGGTGGTTAGTTAAGTTAGTGGTCATTTTTTATTGATTACTTAGACCTATTTAAGACCTTCTAAGTCATTAACCACCCCTTTACAATTCATAATTCCCAAACCCAAAATAGTAACCAACTCTTCTCCATATAATTCTATCTCTAAAACCTCCATTGAGGAAGAAGAAGAAGTCAAAGTCTAGGGCTCAAGGACTCATGTTTTCCACCCAAATTTATGATGAATCTTCAATTAAGGTATGGTAGTTTTGATTCATGCTTACATTTCCATCCATGAAGTCCTCAAACCTTCAATTTCAAAATTGGAAATTCTCCAAAACTAAGGGGTTTAATTCTAGGTCATGGATTCTTTCTCAAAATATTTTCAATGGTCTAATTATCATATATTGAGATTGAATTGCTGTTTTATGGTGATTTTAAGATAAAATCCACCATAAATCCATAATTTCCCCATAACCCTAATTTATGACTTTGATGTGGATGAATTGTAGTAAGAACAATGTTATGAAATATTCCTTGTAATGGTTTAGTTACTTAAATTATGTCATTATTCATTCCTAAATTAACGTAATTATAGGTGTATTGGTGAATTCTGATTCATGGCCTTGAAGGGAAATTATGAAGATTGATGTATAATCTTGATGCTTATGTATATGCTTTGTGATTTCAAAGAAAGTAATGTGATCATGACTACAATGCAATTGTAATATTATTGAAAGGTTATTCTCCATTATACACTTGTTCTTGATGATTATATGTTGTGAAGGGTTCCTTCAATGTAATGTTATACCTTGAATTGGTAGGCTTAGGGCATCCTCTTCTTGTGTAATTGAAAGTGATCTTGATTGATGTACATTTAATTGGTAGCCTTAGGGCATCCTCTTCTTGTGTAACTAAAGTATCTTGACTTAATGAACATTGAATTTATAGACCTAATGGTGGTAGCCCTTTCATGTATTTAATAATGTACCTTGAATCAGTAGACCTAATAGCGGTAGCCTTTTAATAAATGATTAATAAAGTATTCTAAGGCTTTGTCTTAAATCGGTAGACCTAATGGTGGTAACCCTTTCATGATGACTCTATGAACTAATGTAATGATGAACCTTGAATCGGTAGACCTAATGGTGGTAGCCCTTTCTTGAGGATTCAATGAGCTATCTTAATAATGTACCTTGAATCGGTAGACCTAATAGTGGTAGCCGTTTCATGTGTGTAATAATGTACTTTTTATACTATATCCAGAAGATGAGAATTTTTTTTTTGATTTAAATAGAGGTAGTCCTAAATCAATATATTAGGAATCAAAGCAAGGAAAGTAGCATTGATGGAACGGGATATCACACCTCTAGCTCGCCAATTGACCCAACGTGCCTACTTTCAACCCATCTTCTCGAATTTAACCACGCAACTCCCGAAAACAAAATTAAAGCATGCACTAATTGGAATTCAAATAAGACCCATACTACCCATCACCCCAGGATACTCAGATTTTTCCCAGTTTTGCCAAATTTGGCCATTTGACGATATTTGCTCTTAAGAGTGGTGTTACCTGCTCTATCATTGAGTAATTTTCATCGTTTAGCCCAAACAAGAGCAACTCATACTTCACCCAATCAATCTAAACATCATGCAAGCACAACCCAATACAATTTCATTCATTTAAAAGCACAAAATTTACGGGCATTTGCCAATCAAATCTATATGGGCAGAATTTTCAAATTAAAATTGGCATTTAATCATTCTAATTCTATCAGAGAGGCCCAACACACATCACTAAGATACAATCATGGAAAATGAGTAGAAACTTCAATAAAATAAACTCGGGGTTTGGAAAACTAACCTTTTATGCCGATTAAACGCTATTAAAAAGCTAGGTAGCAAAGAAATCCAACTCCGAGCACAAATCAACAACTAAAATACTAAATGGGCTGCAGGACTATTGAAACACTAACTTGGTGTGAGTTTGTGAAGTTTAAAAGAAAGGGAAAGTGGACAATTTCAAATTCAAAGTCTTTGTGCCATTATAAATCATCCAGTTCGCACCCATTTGGCGACATTAATCACACTCGCCGATCCACTCGGTGACACGTCGAGTGGTCACTTGGCTCGCCGAATTTTACAGGACCTTCAGTCAAAGTGAGGGTCCAAACTGCGATCTTCTTCGGGCACGCTGACCATTTCAGCGATTCGCCGACTGACCTTTTACTCTCCAGTATGCATGTTCCAAACACTTTCAACATTTAAACTTGCACAACTAACACACCATTATTTAATAAAGTAAACTAAAACATCTAAAACCTTGGGTTGCCTCCAAAGAAGCCCCTTAGTTAATGTCGTGGCACGACGCATCTCCTCATTCACATCCTATTTTTGGGCTCAACCATAGCACCACCAGGTGACCCCTCTTTCTTAGTTTAGTAGGGATGAGACAACTCATAAGTCACGAGGTTCTCGAGCATCTGAATAGATCTTGCTCAGTGACATTTTGGAGAATGAGTAGCAGAGTATCCTCGACATGTATACTCTCATTGTTCGTAGAGTTCTTTCACTCATGAAGAGGTATATACCTCCCTTGGAGGCTACACTAGGTTTCACCTCTATTATTTTGGTGGAAAAATTGTTCAGTAGAGTCACGAGTTTGATTAACGTGAAATCTCTCTCGACTTCATGGTCCGACTC
This sequence comes from Solanum chiquidenum, assembly GCA_029582725.1. NCBI lineage: Eukaryota > Viridiplantae > Streptophyta > Magnoliopsida > Solanales > Solanaceae > Solanum > Solanum chiquidenum. Next base: position 1,414 of record JAJOOS010034735.1, on the reverse strand, counting down.
AGCCAATTTTCCACCATTTCCATCATCCATCTTCAATTTATTCCTAACAATATCAACACAAGGAAACCAAAACTAAAAATAAAGTAAGTAGAACTATAACTAATAGGAACAAAAATGTTATTAACCTAATAACTTTCTCGTAACACCACTCCCCGGCAGCAGTGCTATTTTGATGTTTACGTAATTAAGACACAACTTCCAATGCAAATGTATACGATCGTACAATAGTATAATAACCCAACCAAGGGTTGGGATAGTTCCCACTGGGAGTGGTTTTGAGAAGTAGTAGAAAAATAAACTTATATTCTAATTAGTCAAAGATGAAAACATTATCGAGTACAAAAATACTAAATCTAAGGGATGACCCAAAAGTGCCAATTAGCAATGGGGGTTTGTAAGAAATAGGCAAAAATCAGCAAAAATGCAAAGAGTACTAATCAAGGATATGGTATTCTTGGGACGTGAAAGAAATACAAGATAGACTATATTACTGGGTACATGCTTTTAACAATAAATCTGTTGAATATTGTGACTAGGCTAGACTATAGTGGGGGTAAATTCTATCTCGAGTAACTTACCCCGAATCAAATGGGTTTCTCTCGGACATGCACTTGCCGCATTAAGAATAGCCTCTGCCTTAGCCCACTGATACGCTCAAATTACACCTCCCTAAAGAAGCATAAGCGATGGTTATCAAGTAAAGAACCCAACTTGTAGGTTGGGGTCGATCCCATGAGGAAAATGGTTTAGACTTATCTTTAACCGGCAATTATATTCGTTTAGTCAAATTACTTCTAGAAACAAGTAATTAAAGGAGGGAGGATTTGTGAAACAAATTGTAAGAATTTAGTAATTAATCAGTAAACAAAAGTCAATTTTGGTTGTTATCAAGATGAGAGAATTAACTAGGGTATATGTGTTCCCCACAAGCTCATAACACAGTAATCCTAGTAATAGCAATCATTTCCTAGTGTACTGCATGCAAAGTGATAAGTTAGGTATCTCTAAATCCTTGGTACGACATCTAGAGAACTTCACCCCGCACCTTGGTCCGGCTACGTGTGTATAATTTACTAACCCTTACCTTTACTTCATATTAGACATCACATCGATGTTTAGCTTAGTTATTACTTCGCACCAATCGACACTAGCCTATTAGATAGTATCACACTAAATCTATGTTGATAATTCTTTTCTTGTTGATTACCTCCTTGGTCCGGCAAGTAGCAACAAGGCGAGTTCTAACGTTGGCCACCATTAAAAAGACTTCTAAACGAAAGAATTATCAATGCATGTAAACCGCTATTCAAGAATTGCTTATTTACTATTCATACTTTGTTAATCGCTCATGGTTCCCACAACCCTAGTTGTGGAGTTTAGTTACCCATAATCATATGAACACAATTCATTGTTT
>JAJOOS010034734.1:0-18462 GCA_029582725.1 Solanum chiquidenum | reverse complement strand
TAATATCTTATTTGTATTAAACTCATCAGTTTTCATATATCTCAGTTATAGTATATGGGTATTCCCCATCTTTTCATTTTATTTATGATTTAGCTTCCGCATCAGTTTATTATCTTTAGTATGCTCATGATCATGCCAGCAGGATTAGCTTGGGATCACTCGTGGTCCTAGGTCCCGTGTCCGCGTTTCGGGGGTAGTCTCGGGGCGTGACACTTACATACCTGAAAGAACAAGGTTCTTGAAGAATCTTGAGGAATAACTTTATTAGAAGCCTTGCAATCCTAGCTTGAAGGAGAAAAAACAAGAAAACCTTTCTTGAGATTTCTTGAATTAGATTCTTGAAACTCTATGGCCAAGAATTTGGATTCTCATTAATGATTAATAATTGTATGAAGAAATTGAGTTGGAAAGAATATAATTCTTGGAGAAAGACTTACCTTGAAGAAGAATCTTGAAAAAGATTGAAAGAATCTTAAATGGAGTCTTCTACTTTGATTTTTTTCCCCTTAGGATTTTGTCTTAGGGTTTGAGAGAGAAGAGAATGGGGGATTAAGAGATGAAAATCTTATTGGTTTTGATCTTTAATTAGTCAAGAAATTCGTTTAGGGTTTTCTTAGAGGTTAAAAGGCAAAAAGACCCTTTTTAATATTTTTCTCGTCGGTTAATTCGTCACTCCACTGTATCTGGTTATTAAAATGGTCATAACTTTTTACTTGGAAATTGTATTGACGCAAAATTGGTGGCATTGGAAAGAAGATTAAAATACATTTAATTTGATAGGTTATGGGACACGTAACTTCTTATATTCTAAGAGATATGGTCATTTAAAGTTGATCCAAGTAGAATCTTACATCAAAACTTAATCGATAAGAAAACTTTCAACTCTACTTTGTGCTAGGAGTTTTTAGTGGCCTTAATTGATATCCAAAATCATTCCCACACTAAAGAATTTACCTTTAAACATATGGGTTATTTAAGAATCACCCGATATGACCCTACAAGTAAATAAAAAATGATTCGAGTCTTAACTTAGAAATTTTTGGGGTGTTACAACAATGAACAACCACACTTGAAGCCACAAGTAATTTAAATAGGTTCATTGCGTGAGACTTGTTAACATGATATCATTCCACCTTCCTCCTTTACGTTTTCCCACATATATTGCATGAGTAATACTATAAAGCAGTTAACATGCACACATTACATAACTTGAAAAATAAATAACAATCACCTACTTCAAATCAAACCTTGAAACTCTAAAGAACTTGAGTTTTCCCCTTTTGTAATGCCTTAACTTGTTCTTGATCTAAAATAATTATAAAGCACAACAATCAATGAATAATGGCTTAAGAATATCCAGATTATACTCAAATCATAACCCTAGGCCAATTTCATGATCATTCTACCCAAATCATTGCCTTTCCACCATAAATTCAAGTCAAAACCCTCCCCTAAGAATTTCACCCTACATTCTAAGGCTTAAGAATTGAATTACTTAGGGGAGTAATTAACTTACCTTTATCGAAGAGATTGGTAGAAAACTGAGAAAAATAACCCTAAATTTCCCTTTCTTTTCACAAGAACGAAGTTACAGAATAAAAAGCAGTTTTGGGACTCTTTCTACATTAAATCACGGCGGACCCACTATAACGACTACTAGTCTGCTATAACAACTTTCACGGAGACCAAGACTCGTATTTCTTCCCCAAAGTCCCTATTTCGCAGCACACCCTTGAACCTTAACGTTCTAAAATGACTCTTTCATGCCAAGTTTGATATCCAGAGTTTTACTCACTTGAATTTTCTTTCGTAAAGCCCTATAGACTCCTTAATTTCTTGGCTGATGAAAAACTCAGTCCACACTTAGGGGTCGTTTGGTAGGGAGTATTAGGAGAAATAGTCCTTGTATTATGTGTGATATTATGTAGTACTATGTTTGGTAGGAATTTTGGGCCTATGTATAACTAATCCATGGATTAATTATACACCCTCCATGGTATTAGAGGGTGTATAACTAATACCTTCCACTTAGTGGTATTAGCAATACATGAGATCTAATATCATGGGATTAATATATGTAAAGACAAAAATACCCCCTCAAATCTTTTCATTTTATTTATTTTCTTGGTTTTATGTTTTATATTTGTACTAATAAATTTATTTAAATCAATTAGCTTACAAACTTTATTATTTAAATAGAGTTATTTGTAGCTAAAATATGAGTTATTTAATCTAATTATTATTAATATAAAATATTATAATCAGACTAATATGCTAATGTTGATGTATGAATTTAAGAGCTATTTTTGCTATTTAAAAACATATGGAGTATAAAAATACTTTAATTTATTTTGTTATTTTTTTAATTGTATGATAAAGAGCAATTTTGTATGATAAAAGTCCTAAATTGAATGATTTTGTTGATGTAAAACAATGTTCAATAACTTTTTTCTATAAATTCTTATAGTTGTGTGACCTTTTGAGATATTAACTTCAATTTATTAAAATGACAATTATTTACCCTCAAATAATTTAAGTGAGAAAATAGTGAATTTTGGTGATAAAATTTTCCTTCGCCTAGCTAGTTAAAAGGCTATAAAAAATACTATTATTTGTCAATTATCTACCTTGACCCAATTACATGAAATATAAAATCTCATAATAACTCAAGGGTATAATTGGAAAGAAGTTGTTTTTGTAGAGTTTTAAACCCCACACAAAATTAGGTAGGAAGCAACGAACCAAACACTTGATAAAAATAATCGTTGCATTACCAATCCCTGCATTACTAATCCATGTACTATTGATTTTTGTACCAAACGACCCCTTAGGCATTAACCCCAATACTTCCCCTGATTTTCCTAGACCGCACCTCATTCATATTTGGTCTGAGACTGGTCTAGCTTAAAATTTGTCACTATCCAAAAGGTTTCCTAACCCAAATCATTCACCATTGGGCTATCCATAACGATCGGAAGGGTTCAATACAAAAGATATGAGTTGTGAAGATGATTTTAATAGGAATTTTTTTATATCAATTGTCAAAATATGAATTAACCATTATCCTGACATTTTGGACTTTAATTTATCTAAATATAAATAAATCCCCCTAATATGTTGCATTGAGTTGGGTGGTCAAAGAAAATTAAATTAACTTTGACTCATATTGTAATACATCATTATAATTCACTCTTATAGAGGAAAATGAGTGCACTGCAGGACTGATCAACAACTGAAAACACATCAAATCAAGATCAAGCAACAATTAATAACTAATGACAACACCTTTTCCTACTTAAACTTCTTGATCTCATCACTATCTCCAAAAAAATTTGTCATTCAAATGTTTTGTGTACAACTCTTAGAATATCAACACATAAAGCTTTAAACAAAAATAAAAATACCCAGGCTTATTTCATTTACAAATATCTCAAACTCAATTTTCTATATCTGTTTTCATAAATAACTTACACAATATTCATCAATGAATTAATAAATAAAAAGATGCAAACATCCTTAAATTTTCAATCTACCAGCATACAAATAATATTGTTTTTTCCTATCATTGAAACAGAAAAATATATGCACTATATAGATAACAACGTATTGAATTTGTAATGTTTCCTTTAGACACCATCATTTTTGCACCATGTTGATACACCAAATCGATAAAATATCATATGTTATATATTGTTAATAACATGAAGCCTACTAAACTAAGAAACACATGAAAAAAAAATGTAAATTCATGGTTCTGTTGTAGGAACTTTTAATTCGAGTTCGGAGTTAAAAGAGTCACTTTTTTCCTTCAAAAAGCATAAACAGCCTATCAAATTTTTTTTAAATAAAAAGGGTCAAATCGCTCCCTCGGGAGCGATATCCTTGCACATAATTAACCCTGTTAACTCCGTCAAAAAAAAATTCTTAAGAAAATCGCTGCACCAGCAACATTTTCTTCAAAAAAATAATTTTTTAAAAATTAAAATCGCTGCTCCACCCGTGATTTTCAAGTTATAGTTTTTTAAAAATAACAAAAATCGCTGTTGGAGCAGCTATTTGTCCATTAATTTTTTTCTTAAAAAAATCGCTGCTGAATTTTATAAAAAAAACTCTTAAGAAAATTAAAAAAAAATAAAAATTGCTGCTGCTGGTGCAGCGATTTCTCCATTAGTTTATTTATTTTTTTCATTAGATTTGTGCACCAGAAGAAGAAATTTGTGCACCATTAATGAAAAAATATAAATTAATGGAGAAATTGCTGCTGGTACGGCGATTTTTGATTTTTTTTTAAAAAATAAATTATCTCAAAAATCGCTCAGCAACGATTTCAATTAAATTATTTTATTATTATTTTCTTAAGATTTTTTTAAAAAAGTCAGCAGCGATTATTTTTTTTAACGGGCAGCGATTTTTGTTTTTTTTTAAAAAATTATCTTTAAAAGCGCTGCTTAAAAAAATATTTTTTTTGAAGAAATTGTTGCTGGGGCAGTGATTTTCTTAAGATTTTTTTTTTGACGGAGTTAACAGAGTTAATTATGTGCAAGGATATCGCTCAACCCTTTTGATTTTTTAAAAATTTGATAAGTTATTTATGTTTTCTGAGGAAAAAAATTGACATTTTTAGCTCCGGACTCCTTCTAATTCATTATCCACTTTAAGCATATTGATTTTCCTAATTTATGAACTCTTGTTTGATGCTTCAATACAGCTGTACAGATCCAAATTTGCTTTGAATGAATAGACCACAGATTGTCATAAGAAATATATCATCAATGATACTAAATAAGTGTGGATATATTTAATGACTTTATACCTTTGCAAATGGAAATATTTTAAAGTAAATACTTGGGCACTGACTTTAGAAATATATAGAATCTACTATCTTGAAGCTGAACTTTGAAAGTACACAATCCACATAATCTCTTATAGTGTAGGCATACTATTTTTTACTTACAAGATCTAAATAGAATATAACATCACTAAATTTTTTTGATGACAAGGAAAACCCGCAACCGCTATCCTTTGGGTGTGCACCCCCCACTTCTATATAATTGCTCGCAAACCACATAGGAGGACCAGAATAATGTCCAAGTTCAAGTTATTCAATATTAACATCACTAAATTAAGAAGTACAAGTGATAGCAAGGACCATAATAATGTCCGAATTCAAGTTATTTAATATTAATAGGCCGAATGGCCTGAGAGACCCTTGTACTTGACTCGATTTGTCAGTTGGATCCCTATACTTATGACTTTGCCAACTAAACTCTTAAACTCATTCAAACACAATATTTTAGACCCCTTTCTCATCTGATGGGTGTGCGTGTAGTACACTCATTTTACACATGAAATACTACGTCATTTTTTAATGACACATCATTATTATTATTATTTTTCCGATGACACATCAGAAATTAAATATTTAAAAATAAATAAGATTTAAAAAAAAATGCAATTTTCTCTCTCTTACTCATTTCACCCTCTTCCCGCTTCATCCTCTTTATTCCCACCTTCTACCATTTTCATCTTTCTTCATAGTTCACGCTCAAAAATTTCTTCAATCATAAAATGTGATAGATTATAATTAGTTCTTGTACATAATTTAGGGTTTTATTTATTTTGATTTGATAAAAAGAGATATTAAGAAAACTTCAAATTGGAAAAAATATGTTTATATATAAATTCAAATAATAGATCTTAAAGAAATAAGTTTATAAACATGGTGAATGGTATATTTTCTTGCAAATTCTTTTTTTAATTTTAATTTGATGATTTTATTGTGATAAAGTGTACGTCAAATAAGAATAAGAGAAAAGGAGTAGGGGTGGGGATGGTGGGGGTGGATGGGGGCTGAGGTTGAAGAAGAAGAGGAGAAAGGGAGTAGGGGTGGGGGGTGGGGGCTGAGGTTGAAGAAGAAGAGAAAAAAGGTGGGGTGGGGCAGAAAAAGAAGAAGAGAGAAGGGGTAGGGAGAGGTGGGGTGGAGTGAAGAAGAAGGAGGTTTTCAATATTTAAAAAAATAAATTATTATTATTGTTTTGTCTTATAATTTTGATAATTTTAAAATAAAAATATTGTATTCACTTGCTTCAAAACGCGTGGGGTCATGTATTTGTCCAACTAATCCATTTTAGTGTCACATAAACCCGGTCAATGGTCAGAGGGGTTTAAAAAATAGAATTTCATTGAGTTTAAGGGTTCATTTGGCAAAGTGATGAGTAGAAGAGTTTCACTGACAAACGAAGCCAAGTACAGGGGTCTCCCAGGTCATTCCGCCATATTAATACGAATGAAGTATTCTTTGTGAATGATTGAGTGAATTTGGACTTGATTTTCAGTCTTTTTACGTTAAATTCTTAAAATTTACAACATGTCATATAGTGAATCCTTTGTTCAGTGTACTAACTAAAGTCATGAAGAACCTTTTGAGGCATGCATCTCTGATATTAAATAAAAATACAATGTATTTAAGATTCTTATTTTAAGGCTTGGGATAGGATAGTTGATGGTAATTATTTTTAACTACTTCAAACCTATATATGACAATAAATATTTAGATTGAATATGTATAGATATCGAAGGTTCAAGTTACTCAATGAACATTCTTTATATTTTAGGTAATAACACGCACATATAAAATCAAAATCAAAATCAAAAGCACGAAAATGAAAATTCTATTGGGATATAAAGAGATGGAGAAACAAAGGTTGATAAAAACGTGTAGATCTTGTCAATGGTGGCAAGCTGATTATACCTTTTACCTCTAATGATCATCTTTTGATTGATTTTAGATATTCATGTTCTCAACAAATTATTGAGTCTACTTATGTGTGCAGTAAGATGATAAATCCCATAAAAATTAAAATTGGCTACTTATGTGTGTAATAGTTCTAGTTGAGGTGTCTAAGTGAATTATGCGGACAACTTTAAGGAGCCGCTGATGACTTAAGCCAATTTTTTTCTAACGGTAAAAGCAAAAATCTCATGAACTTAACTTTTTTTTGGGTCTGTTGATGTCAGGTAACTTTACGTGAATCTTTGCAATGAAGCAATTTAGAGCCAACTTTTTTAAAAGAAAAATCGCTCACAGTCGAGTGAAATGCAAACTTTCAAAAAAATAAAATATATATATGATATCTCGTTCTTCTGTAAGTGAGATGAAATCTTTTTTTTTAAAAGATCGTTCAGCCTTCAACGAGACGTAAAACAGAAAGATTATATTATTAAAAGATCTATGCCTTTTTTCTATTATAAACTATTATATTAAAAAAAGAAAAAGTAAAAAAAGAAGAAGAGGAAAGTTGTAACAAATATAGAATTCAGAAGTTCAACTTTTCCTTTGTGGAAATGAAATATGAAAACTTCATTATATTATACATGTGTGTTGAAAGCTGTGAAAAAAAAAATCCTTACAACTGAGTGAGTTATTAAAAAAGCTAACTTTCATCTGTCGTTGGTTAAATGAAAAGACATCTCGCTCAAAATTGAACGATTTATCTATTTCGATTAAATAGCAAAACAAATAACCTTTTTTGCATTTTTGAAGAAAAATATAATCATTTTAACTTCAGACTTGTGTTTGAAAGACTATCAATAATTTAGGAATTCGTGTTTCAAACTGCTAAAATACCTATGATCCCATGGTCATCTCAAGAAGAAAGCAATTACATCTTCCATATATATTTGACTAAGCAAAGATGAATTATATGAGGATATATATAGAGTTTTAGGATCAAGTTAGTAGATAGATATATAGTCGAGTATGGTATAATTTTACTTATCAATAATTTTGTTTTTATTCTCCTACTATCTTATTCATTGATTTTATCATTATATGTTAGTATTTTTTTTATTTCAATTATCATATTATTTGTTATGTTCCAATTCTTTTCTCTAGAATTTTCATCATGATTTCTTCATTAGTATATCCTTTGCTCTTAGTTGTTCAAAGATATTTTACTTGAGTGGATGGTCTATTAAAAACAATCTAAAGTCAATGTACACATAACTCCTCTTATACTTATGAAATTACATTGAATATATTGTTGTTATTGCCACTCGTACTATACAAATTTATTTCTGTAGGATTTCTCTTACATCTACAAAATGAATTAAGTTTTTGATTCTAAATATATCATTATAAAAGTAATTATATCATACTATGTGGATATATTTGGGTAATTAGTTAATTACTACTCTAATATTCCTAATAATTTTCAATTTACATGACATTTTGACTAGCATATAATTTATTTTAAAAAAAAACTTGTGTGATTAAGAAACAAATAAAAAGCTTATAGTTAAAGTAAAATGAAAATTATATTTTCCAGTGACCACAAAATGGTGGGAGTAACGGCTTTCTCCGATTCAATCGTATTGAGTTACGATGACCGCAGATTAGTGCTGTCTCCTCCTCTGCCTTATAAAACCAAAAACCTCCCATTTTTTACCTTTTCCATTCCAATTCTCTTTGTTATGATCAGAGAGTTTCATCTCTAACAGAAATGGCATGGAGATATGTCTGCTCAATATTTGTAAGGGTTGAATCACGCTCTTCTTCCTTAGGGTATCATCATTATCTCCTTTTATTTTCATGCATTTTTCGGTGTTTAATTTAGGGTTTGTTTATAAAAAATATTCTTTTGTTTTTGGTGTACAGATATTGCAAAATCTGAATGGAGCTGCTGCATTTTAATCAAATTGGTACGATTATCATGATGCTTTAATACAATGGACATATTTTCGGAATGTATAGTTTCTATTGTGAAAAATGTTATTTGCATTATTTTACAAGTTTTATTCATTTTTTTTTTTAATTTTTGTTTTTAGGTATCACCATACTTTTTGGCGTAATTGCTTACTGACAGCACCATTATTTTTGTACAATTATATGAAATTCTGGTAAGCAATGACATTCCCAAACAAGAAAGCAAAGAGAGTTGTGAAGATATGTTATCTGAGGGTGGTTGGTTTATTTCGAAAGTTGCGGGATCACACATGTGTTATGCTTGAACAATAACCACAACATACCAGTGAAATATCACAAAGTGGGGTTTGGGGAGGGTAGAGTTGTAAGCAGGCATTACCAGAGAGGAAGAGAGACTGTTTTCGAAAGACCCTCGGTTCAACTCTGAACTAAATGCAACTACTTTCTTCTTGTTCCTTTTTGTGATATAAGGATGATCATTGTATTGTCAGGTCATTGTTGCTCTTCCCTACAGAAATTTCAGGGGCATAGTGAAGAACAAACTATCAACCATGTGTGAATTTTCTCTGTGATGATTATTTAGTTTCTTGTACAAGTGATTTTACATGCGCGCCCATTATATATTTTGACCTTGAAAATGGTGAATTTGCTAGGGTTTTTGTTGTTTATGTGCAGATATTCTCAAATAACACTCTATACAAGTTCATCTAGATAGTTTAGAAGGGAGTCGTACTTCCACTCCGCTAATTAATTATATCCAAATAAAAAGTTTATTGTGCACAAACAAGATAATGTTTCACTGCTGGGAATGTCTTTCTTGTGAGAATTTTACAAATCTAATTCTGGTTTGTCTTTTTCTTCACCTGCATTTTATCGCAGGTCTCCTCATACTGCTGGTGTCGTGAAAGAGAGACATTGTTCTTAAAATTTCACAGAATTTGGACTCTGTAGGAAAGTAGGCGCCGAGACTTTGAAGCAAAGGTAAGGTAAACCTGAAATTTAGTACTGCAACTGTTGTTATTGTGATGGCATCTGACAAGACAAATGGAGAGAATCCTCGAAGTACATTTTTTGGTGGCATGATTTTTTCTGAACTTCCTGGATTACACATGTATGATAGTTTTGGTACACTGAAACAATTTTGTTTTTTTCTCAAATTATATCCATTAGTAAGATTGTTAAATAAGGGCATGAATCGGGCATTGATCAATCACAATTCAATAGAGTGTATGTTCTTAAGTCATTTGATGTTATCTGCATCAAAGAGTTGAATCTGTGTTTATGGAAATGCAGATGGGGAGAGCAAAATTGAAACTGCATAAATTGGATGGTAGCAACCGTATAGGAGTATACTCAAGGCGAAAGAAAGGTCTCTTGAAGAAAGCTAATGAGCTTTCAGTATTGTGCGACATTGACATCTTTCTTGCCATGTTTTCACCAAGCGGAAAGCCTAGTGTATACAAGTCAGAGAGCAGGTACGTTTTCTCCCACCACGATAACTCACTATTAAACCTTAACATTTCCATCCCTTTATGGTTTAGGTCTTAGGAGAGAAAAATAACGTGTGATTGACTTTGTTTCAAGAAATATGATTGCTACTTTTTAATGTCAAGATACTTCTTCCAAGTCAACAATTTTTGAGATGTGAAGTACTTTATGGATCCACCTGAATAAAATAGCCAATATTAATAATTATGTGTCTATGTTAGCTTAAATCTAGCAAAATTTAAAGACCAGTTTTTGCGAAAGCCTTTTCTACTGATAAATTTTAAATTCATTGTATTATTCTCCCTCCAGTAGCTTCGAGGACATGATTACCAAGATTGTTGAAGTAAATCCAGAAGAAAGGGCAAAAAGGTACCATAACACACACATGTGATTAGTTGTACTGATGAAATGATTAAATGTGTGAAGAGTTAATCTTAGAACTGTTCTTTTACCTTATTAACAGGAAGATGGAGTGTCTTGAAGTAAGTCCAACCTTCCTTTTTCATAGGAATGGCCTGTTTCCACTTATTTGTGCATTCAAAATTTAAGGTGCTTTTTTGGTGATGACCTTCTCTCAATTTGAACATTTAGACAATAAAGAAAGCTTGCAAGAAGTCTGATCACGATGTAAATATCGGAGAACAGCTCTGTCCTGGGTATGTACCATTTTACTGCGAAGTAGTTCGGTTTACCTTTCATTTTAACAAGCAAGACTTGTCAGGTTTACATTTTTACTTCGATACTGAAATTTTCTGCTTATTCTTTTCAGGGATTTGATAATGGAGGTACTAATTTTATTTAACAGACGCATATCACTATGACTACCTAATTTGTAAGCACTGGTGGGAATGCTAGTTATGTAACACTCAATTTCTTGTGATTGGTATAGGATATAAATTTTCTCTCACATTCATTAAGAATTCGACTTTCAGACATCGAGGGTAGACTCAGGTAACTTCTTTGATTTTTTTTATTGATCATACTTGTTATAGGTTATCTTCCCTTACTAAACAAAAGCATAGTTATCTACAAAAGCAAAAAAAAGTACTTCATCTAACCGTTTAAACTTCAAATGAGATGGTCACATATTTCAACATATACAGTCTCCTCTTTCTCTTCCAGAAAAAAATGTATTCTCTTTCGGGAATTTCTCTTGTTATTAGATCATTTTTATTAATTACTTTATGATAATTCTATTCTTTCTTCCATTTCTAGGTTAATATGCATCGTTTACTTGTCATTGTCTCTCCAGAGATAGAGATAGAACCAGATTATGACATTTCTTTTTCTGTTGTGATTTGGAATATGCAGGCTTTGGAAGAATCTTGACAAAATTGACAACATTCAACAACTTAGGAAATTGGAGGACTCAATTTCAAAATCTCTTAACGAAATCGCAAAGCATAAGGTATACTTGGATCTTGTGTCAGTCCATAGCTCTGTTTTGATTTACACACTTATGTGTAGCCATTCAGCATATTATTTATGACTTATCAAATTTACTTGTTTTTATGGATTTAATTGGAGAAGAGCTCTAGGGCCTAAAAGGTTACTCTACTGTGGGATATATATTTGTCTTAACCTTTTTAGTTGAACTCACTTTGTTTTTAAACAAAATTAATAAAATTCTCCAGTTAGGTAGGGATACCCTGCCATTTTTTATAGTGATCTTTCAATGAGAATAATAGGAGTGTTGGAGTCATATCGATGCTCTGGCAGTAGACTGTAAGCTAATTTCCTAATGGAAATGATATAACTACGGATAAACAATTGAAAACAGACTAATAAAGTACTGTGCTTGGCTGTAATGCTTCCAACATATCCATTATTTGTCTTTTGATTGTCATTTTCTTTTAAATTTTTTGATAGAAAATCATAATAACTTCAATTAGTGTCTTAATATAATGTGCAACGATAAGTAAAGAGTTTTGCACTGCATTTTTTTTGTAAATGACAATATTGTAATGACCACTATTTGCATTGCAGTATGGGATGAGATCATTAATTTTTAGTGCTGGGGAAGATTTTCATCCTTCTTCAGTCCAACATGGTATGGATTTACCTTCAAACTTTGATGCTAGGAAAGAGCCCCATCCATGTTCATTAATCCATGGTTGTGATAGTGAAAATACGGACGTGTACGAAGACCTGACTTCATTTGGTTCATCTTTACCTTCTGATACTGGGCAAGACTTCCAGGCTTCTACACTGATGCAGCATGGGATTAACGCCTGGCAAGAGCTCTATCAATGCTCATCAGTCCACGGTGGTAATAATGAAAATATGGATGTGTACGAGGACTTAAATTCATTCCCACTAGGGTGAGGAGTTAACTTTATTTCAAGCTTCAAACTTCCAATTATCATATTCCTTGATACATAATAGTAATAGATTTTAATATGACTATAATTTCTAGTTGGCATTGATATTTATTGCTATTTCTAATTGTATCATCATTTTCTTTGTTTTATCTACAAAAGCAATCATTGGCCTCTGACATGTTATTGATTTTTGGGGCCTGTAGGTATTTGGAGGAACCGTCTTTTTCTTTTGAGAGCTACACAAATCTTGTTTGCAACAAAGAAATTGAAATATCTAAGCCGGAATCCAAATTTTTTGTACCTGATGAAATGTTTCTGGATTGTGAATTAAATCAGGAAGATTTTGAAAGAGAGTTTGGATTTACTTTTGATGTGCCACAAGTAGAACTAATGGATGCCCACGGAAATATTTTGGGCTGTAGCACCAACAATGGTTCCATACTTCCTCATTCTGATTTTGTTAACATCCATGATAGTTCAACATCAGCATCTGGAGCTTGTGACAATATGATGTTAGCTGAATCTCTAAACTTTCTAGTAAGTTTTCATCTTCATTCTTTTGGCTTAGACAGATACTGCAATCTGCATCTCCCTAATATTATTACCACTCCTTTCACGTTTCATTACTCCCCATTTAAAGAAAGTTGATTGTTCTCTATCATTGGCAGAAAGATCCATCTATGTGAAACTAGTTTTTAAATTAAAGCTATATGAGAACCATTTGAATGCTCATAATTTGACATCAACATCATGTCTAATTTTCTGGATGTAATTATGTTAGTCTGAAGATTATTATAGAACCGCCAAACAATATTTATTATCAAACCTTATAATTCAGATTTATATCATAGAACTGATCATTATATCTCCTACGGATAAACTTTTCTCTAAACTGACTTCACATTTGAGTGAAAGCTTCTTCTTTCTAGGCCAAATCCATTGTCCAACTGCCATGCCGATCATTTTTGCATCTTATATTTAGAAAATCTTGTGATTTTATCTTATCGACACATGGAGATCATTTCGACGTCATTTAATGGCTAAGAAGCCGAATGATATTCCAGAACTCCGTGACCCTTGTGACATCAGAGATGAAGATGCCTACTCTAGTGTATGTGGAAAGCCTATGAGTTGCAGCAAAGCTGTTAGCTTATTGTTGACCAGTATCTTTGTTGTTAGGATGCATTCCAAAATTGTCCACCAGCTGCATCTTCAGAAGAAAGCCTTTATTTGCAATTTTTCTCAAATCCTTCGAGTAACTTCGTGAGATTCTATATTAGACTTGCAGCTAAAGAAATGTTTAACATCATACACTTCTTTCTTTCACTAAAAGAAACGATATTTTTTTTCATTAATTTACCATTTTATCAGATTTCATTTGATAATTTAGTTAGGTGACCGTACTAACAGAACAATGAAAATGTAGCATAAATTGATCAACAGTAAGCTCACTCAGATTCTCTATCCCGTAGCTTATGTTTTTTTTACTCTTAAGTTTTACCTCATCCAGAAGTATATGGTTTGTTTACCAAGAAAAAGCAAAGAAGTTTTTCTTTTTTACTATTTTCTCTTAGAAGGAGGCATTGAGTTATATTATGATAATTTATTCTCTCTTTGTGATCTACGGAACTGCAGATTTCAGAAGAATCTTTACAAAATTAACATCATGCAAGTTATGATGACTTACTATCAAACTCTCTTAATAAAATAATAACATTAAGTATACTTGGATCATGTTTCTTCGAACAGCCCATTTTGTTGAATTAACGCACTTATAATTTTGATGATGACCTCCAAACAAGGAATTACTCCATGTTGTTGATGGAGAGAAAAAGAGCTCTAAATGATTACATCATCGTTGGATAAGTATTTAGTTTGGTCCTCTTAGATTTGAAACAAAATCACAAAGGGGCGTCTTATATGATTGTATCCTTTCCTTTTTAGAGTAATACGAGGGTATAAGTGGAACGGGGATGTTGGTAGTAGGTGACGAATTTCACAAGTGGCTCTTAGATTTCCAATTAAATATCCATTGTTATCTTTTGGTTCCCTCATGAATGCCATTGTGATAGAAACTAATTACTAAATTCAATTAGAAGGCAAGGTGTAGGACTCTGAAATACTGTCTATACTACAAGTTAACGAAAACTCTTTTCATTTCAGTATGGGATGGATTCATTAAGTTCTGATGCTGGAGAAGAATTTTCAACTTATTCTTCGATCAAGCATGGGACAAATTCACTCTCAGCTCAGCTCAATGTAGCATCAGTCCATGGTAGTGCTAGTGAAAATATGGATGGATACAACAACCTAAACGTATTTGATGCATCTTTAAAATTTGATGATGAGCAAGAATTTCAGTCTTCATCATCAATCCAGTATGGGATGAATTCACCAATAAGTTTTGATGCTGGGCAAGAGAGGAATCGATCTTCATCAGTCCACGGTGGTGATAGTGATAGTATTAATGGATATGAGGACCTAAATTCGTTCGTACAAGGGTAAGGATTTACCTTTATATTACCCTTCAAGCTTCCAATCCTCATATCATCGTTAGCTTTTCGTATAAGATAACTATAACAAGATACATTGATAGTTTCTGGCACTGACACTGGGTCTGGGTGTAGCTTTGATGCCTTTTATTTCCATGTCAGTACATTTAAACAAATGTCGAACAATATGTTATTTTTCCTGTTTCCCATCCATGCGCCCCACTCAATCATCACCACCACCATCATCTTTATCTTTATCTATAGAGATAATTATTGCTCTCTAATGTCATTGATTTGGGATTTCAGGTTTTTAGAGGATCCCTCTGTATCTTTTGAGAGCTATACAGATCCTGCTTGCGATAATGACATTCAAAATTGTAAGCCTGGATATGAAAATTGTTCAGCGGATAAAACGTTTCTTGATTGTCAAATAAATCAGGAAGATCTTGAAATAGCATTTAGATCTACTATTGATTTGCCACTGGTAGAGAAAATGGATGTCCAGGAAAGCACTTTTGACTGCCTCAACAAAGGTTTTGGAATTCGACAACTAACATCCATCATAGTGTAGAACCGGAACTTGTGACGATATGACTCTCTCAACTTTCCTGTAAGTTTCACCTGTCTTAGTATTTTATTTCACTTTGAAACTCCTCTCTTACCTTGTACAACTCCATCCCCATTTCCTTACTTACACGTTGAGATATATTATTTTGTTCTACCCTTGGCAAAAAATTCCACACATGGGAAACTAGTGGTTTTTAAAGTGATTCTGCTTGAGTAATGATCTTTATTAGTCTATCTATCTTCTGCAACATCATGTCCAAATCGGTGGTGTTTATACTTTGAAGGGGATAGTGCATTCCTTAACGTAAACACTTGTATTATCTCTAAAATATGCAAGCATTGAATTTCCCCTCCCATGCACCACCTCAGTATGTACCCTGATAGAATAAAGCAGGTTGTTGGCAGCTTAATTATCTGGGGAGTATGACTATCCAGAGTATATTAGAATCAACTCGTTCTCATTCATGTTGCCTCTAGTTGATATAATTTTGTTACTTATGGGTGTATGAAAACATGAACAATGTATCAAATCTCTTTTCGTGTGTTGCTATGCCAGGTAAAAATGTGTAGTTTTGTTTTCCTCTATGTTTGGATGGATGCTAATAGCTATCAGCTCTGTATTTGATAAAAATCAATCTTCATCTTTTGATCTTTGAATAAACCAGATAACTTTTCTCTATTTTAAAAATGCATATAAGTAAAACTTAATTTACATCCCTTTTGTATTGGTGAACAAAATCTAGCTAATGTCCAGTCCCATAAACTTGACTATCTAAAATAGATGATATCACATAGAAATCTTTAAATTGTGTGCCAATTTTTTTAGCATTCTCGTCTCTCGTCCTTAGTCAATTAATAAATCAATAATGCAACTGTGAAAAATTGAAATCTGAAAAAACTACTCAATGGAGGGATAAACCTAAATGGGATGCCTTCAAATGAAAGGTTTGCCTATCATCTGTTGGTTAAATGTGTTTATCCATTATTGTACAAAACATATACATTACTTGTGCATTATACATACAAATTACAATGTATATGTAATGTATAGTAGTGTAAAAGGATGTATATGTAAAGTATAAAAGTGTATGTACATCGTGTTATATAGATTTAAAAATGAAAAAGAGAAATGAAGTGGATTCTATGTTAGCTTGGGAAAGGTGGTAAGAAGAAACATTAAAATCTATTTGCTTCATGAAATTCAATTTAAACATAAAGTTTCTTTTCTAGTTTCTAATATATGCAAAAGTATTTTCCATTGCTTGCTTCTCTTTTGCCCTTCTCGTGCACGATTAACTACATTGATTTTGTGAGCTCTTCGTGCAGCAAGCTTTGTTTGATGTTGATTTTGCTGGTGTCTTCAACTCGACTCATTTATGGACATGCGAGCTGAAGCTCTATAGGTCTCCTTCAATCCATGGCTACATGCAAAGGAAACCTAAGGGGCTCCAATACCATGCCACATTACCAAAGGGAATTGGAATGCCAACTTTGTAATATATTTCTTCTTGTCTAGTTGAACTCATTCATAACAACCTTTTTTTCTCTATGAAGTAATTTTATATGCAAATTATTGTTAGCATTTTTAAGGTTGGTTTTCATGTTCGAGACTATTATGTGTTGCACATGATCTGAAATCTTGAAATGGGGAAAAACAAATGTGATGACAAACCCATATATAACAATTTCATATATACTTTTTCATGTGCACTTTGTAACTTCATCAGTTTTCATATTCACTTTGATGTTCATCTTCCCCACTTAGGTATAGTTCCTATGTTGAAAATATTCCTCCCTTTGGCATCATAAAAAAGCAACAACTCTGAGTAGACTCCTCATAAGGACATAAAAATTATTAATTTTCAACCCAACAACTCATCAAAATTTAAATAGAAGATATTTTGATACATCCTTTTAATTCATAGGGAGCAAACCAAATAAAAAATTACATTAGCTTCCAACACTGCTACAAAAAGATTTTAGTGTGATTTTAATGTTCAGAGGTTTGACTCAAAATAGGTTCTTTTTCTAGGAAGATTTTTTAAAGAAGTTCGCAAGTAAAGGGAAGTGTAATGCTCGAACCTGATCTTGGACTAGATTGAAACTCGATGCCTTAACTTGTTAGAGGAAACCAAATAACATGGCAGATACATAAAAAAAATAAGTGTAATAATATGAAATAGATTCATAAATAAAGTCTTTTGAAAAGAATCTTTCTCATCCATAAAGTACTTCCTTGAGTTCAAAACATTACATCATAAGAAATAATTAGGAATAAACCAACATCATTTGTCTATTGAACATCTAGGCTCATCTTTCTATAAAGTCTCTAACATAATATAAATAAAAGTATTTTTTTTATGAGAAAAGACATAAAGTCACCACTGAAGTTGTTCCGAATTTTCAAAAAGACACCTTGACTTTGCAACCGTCCTATTACCCAACTAAACAATTATGAACTGATATTATTATATTATTTTTCGATTAGCCCCAGATTTTAAGAAGCAAGTGTGTTCACACACCAATTATTACATGACACATGTTAATTTATTTAAAAATATAATTTTTTTCATTTTAAGTTTTTTCTTTAATTCTCTCTCTCTCTCTCTCTTAATTTTTGACTTATTTTAATTTCGATTTCATCTTAAATTTCACTTTATCTCCCCCCCCCCGCTCCATTGTCTTTCTTTTTCTTCACCTCTCACCCTCACCCCACGTCAAATTGAACCCCCCTCTCCCCTTCTTCTTCTCTCCTCCTCCTCCTCTCCCTCTCCCCTTTCCCTCTCCTTCTCCCTCTTCTCCTTCTTCTCCTCCTTCTCTTTCTCCTTCTTCTTCTGCTTCTTCTTCTCCTTCTCCTTCTCCTTCTCCTTCTTCTTCTCCTCCTCCTCCT
>JAJOOS010034733.1:0-23654 GCA_029582725.1 Solanum chiquidenum | reverse complement strand
GTTTTTAAAGTTGTTTTAATGAAGTTTAAATGTGTGGATGTAAATAAGTTTTTCATTCCGCACTATTTTCATTATTGAATGCAATGAATGACTATGTGTCTCGTATAAGACCCCTTCGGGGTCGAATACGCCATGTTACGACTAGGGGGTACTCTCGGGTCGTGACATCTATGTGGTGAAGTGATTGACAACTTCTGAAGGACCTTTATTTGAGGTGAATTTTATGATTGATCTGCTGTCCATCTTTCTTTGTTGCTTCTCTTGTTGATTTTTTCATGTGTTGTGTGGGCTCTTTAAGACCTTGGATTGTGTTCATATTAAATCACAAGTTTGAGGTGAATTTTAGGATCTCTTGATGTAGTCAATTCAGGAAATTCTGGTGTGGGTCTCATGATTCCCATTTAACTCTAAAAATTGGTCCGTCTCTATTTTGGGTGATTTTGTTGTCTAAACAACTATATTGATGTTGTTATCCTATTTTTGATAGTGTGGTAGAGTTCAAAGGCCATTCTGGAGGGAAAAGCTCAGGACTTATGATTTGGAGCATGCATGATCGGCCTAGAGGTAGGCTACGACTTTCTTTCTAATTTGATTGAGCATGAATGTATGAATTCATGATGTTGAGTTTTAATTGGGGATGAGTACCTAGTTATTCCTTATTTTCTTGTTAGAGACCATGATTTAGGGTTGATTACTACTATTTTGAGGGTAGTACCATGCCGCTAAAGGGTTGTATGTCCGTTGTAGCATGCTATGTGATTTACTTGTTTCAACACATATTTTTGGAGCATGATTTGGCCCTTAGCCTCAGATAGACTAGTGTTGCCTTAGACCTATTCATGTTGTGACTATGGTGTTTCTCCAACGTCGTTCGGATGTATATCCTTGTAGTCTTGAATAGCAGACTTGGGTCTAGTAGCATGAGCTTTAGCTTAGGCATTTGCACTACTTGTTTGCCTTTCGGTATCCTCTCCCTATTTATGCGGCTCTGATACGTTATCGGAGATTGTGGGCTTTCTCAGGATTGGAGTGTTCCGTCTTGGAACCTTTTATGATATTTTGAGGGTAGACATTTATCCAAGGTGGCTTAGAATCTACTTCAGATCCTCTTCAAAGTCGATACGCCCCTAGGCAGTCTTGCTAGCTGGGCAGTTGATACCCCAGGGAATGGGCTAGCTAGCTACGCGGCTGAGATACCTGAGATCCTAGATGGAGTCGATACACCGCTGGGTACTCTTGCTAGTAGGGCAATTGACGCCTCTGGGATTAGGATGGCTAGCTGGGTAGCCTGGATATCTGAGATCCTCTTAGTGATCTGACACTCCCTCAAGGCACTCTTGCTAGATTGGCGATTGATGCCCCTAAGAGTGGAATGTATCACTCGGTGGCTTGGGTTGATAGTCACTCTTCCTATCTAGGATGGGATTTAACTGGTTAGGTTGATTTTCACTCTTTTTAGCTAGGCTCGGAGTTAACTTGTTCTTGGAATCAGATCTAGATTACTCTTCTTGCTTTTAGACTTGGCTATTTTGTGTACTTAACGGGCTTATGACGGTCCGTTCAGGTTTTTTCAAATTTGCGTACGAGTGTACCTTCGGGGCATATGGGGTCAGTTAGGTTTAGTTTTGTTGTATTTAGATTTACTTTTGATATGCTTGTATGCCTTCTTTTTATATCCGTTTTGGTCTTCGTTTGTATCAAGATTCTATCTTATCGATGTGTCTTTACCTTTCTTGCTTGCTCGGCCTATGATTCCTACTTAGTACATTATTTTGGTACTTATGCTACACTCTGCATCTTTTCTTGATGCAGGTCCTAGTACGAGCTACCATCGGTGATCATTCATGCCGATTTTTGCAGCTTGTGGATACTAGAGACGAGGGTGAGCACTTGGCATTCTGCATCAGCCTGTCTCCTTTTGTACTAATGTTAGCTTGTCTTTTTCCTTTGAGATGGCTTGTTGTGGTCAACTTTTGGGAATTGTATTTATCTTGTTAGACAACTCTATACTCGTAACTTCCAGGTTCTAGGAGGGTTTCTTATGTATATAGTTTTGGTTTTCTTCTCGGTTATGTCTTTTCTTATGGTAGTATTATTTTTTGTTTAGTTCTACCCTTGTACTCACTACTTGCCATTCTGCGTACGGGTCAATTTACCTACTGGCGGGTTTTAGTAGGTGCCATCATGACTCAGGGAATCGGCTCGTGACATAAAAGTTTTATATAGGTCTAAGGGTAGAGGACAAAATGAGATACTATTGGTTTGAAACAATTAGGAAAAGACCTTAAAAATAACTTCTGAAGCCCTTCTATTGTTTGGACCTACGGTCCATAAAACTTCCTATGTACCGTCCTGGTCAAACATAGAAAAGTTCATAAACATAAATTTTTGGATTGACTTTGATGAGACCTGTCTACGGTCCGTAGACACCAACTGTAGAAAACAACTTTTGGCCCTGAAATTTCACTAAGTCATGGACCTACCTACGAGACCCATCTACGACTTGTAGATAATTTGACGGACCGTATTGGTCAATCGTAGAAAAGGTACTAGGACTTGATTACAAAAAGAATCCTCTCTTTCTATGGATTCCATCTACAGCACGTAAAAGATGCTATGGTCGGTAGATAGGGACCCGTAGAACCAGCATGCAACCCAAAACCCATTTTTCCTTTCTTTACTAAAATCTCTATTACCTTTGTATAATATATTTTGTATAACTTTTGTATAATGTAATTTGTATAATATAGTTTATATAATTTTTTAAAGTTTAGATGTTTGTACTTGTATATATTCATTATTTTGAGTTTTATCATATTTGTATAATTTTATAATTGATGTATTATAACAAATGTATAATTATGAAATTAGTTCAATTATACAAATACACTGTCACGAACCAAGGTGGCCCCTAGGCGTAACATGGCGTATAAGACCCCAAGAGGCCCCACACAAGCCGCTTAGCATTCATCATACAAGAAAATATAATAAAGAGATTAAAAAACAGTTTCAACATATAAGAGTTTTATAGAGAAAAGCGGAAATCTAAACATAGTCTCAAAGCCATCTAGTACATAAGAGTATATCGGGGCGTAATCCGTACTTCAAGTTCCAAAAGTGAAAGTATAGACAAAAGGGGAATCAAGTTCGGTCCTCGGAATATGAGGACTCACCAAACATCAATCTTCTATATGAGATCTCTAGCCACGAACGTGCGAATCTGTAAGGTCGGTCCCTACATTTGGGGAAATGTAGGCAAGAGTATGCATTAGTACAATATGTACCAAGTATGATAGCCATGCATAAAACATTTGAAGACATGAGAAAAGGGACATTTTCATAAAGTGCAATGACCAAGCTAAATCATGAATGTAAACGAAATAGAAGCCATAGGTCATAAAACATGGTCAATGCAAATAGACATCATCTTAAGTCACATGTGAGGCACTTCTTGAAGTAACCTTAGTTAATTATTGTGGGAGATTTACCTTTAAACGAAATATCCTACCATGTGAGCTATCAACATGGAATACAGTGTCTACCCCACCCCGAAAAGGAGTGTCCTGCTTGTCAAGGTAAGACCATGAACTTCTAGCTTATGTGGATCCACTAGCTAATGTCTATCTAAGACAATCATTCCATGGGGGCACATAGGTATGGTATAAAGCATTTGCTTCTAGAAACCCGACCTCTACTAATGGGAGATCTCCCATCTCAATATCCTCTCGGTGCTAAGCGTAAATCCCAAAAAATAGTCATTTTCTTAGTTTGTTCTTATTATCCATGGAAGGGAAATTCATCTTGCCAATCCAAGCTAAGTCATATGTCATTCATGGAAAGGTACAATTAAGTAACCAATCCAAGCTAGGTTTCATTAGATTAGCTCCTTAGCTTTGATTCATTTTAGGTCAGAAGACCTTTCAACCATAGAATCCCTTATGTGAGAAAACCTTTCACATTCATGCATGAGGTAATTATGTAAGCAATTCTTTCACAACAATTAACCACAACAACAACATAATATGCTTTTACTCTCAAAGCAATCTACGTCGTCTCATCAATTCCATAAGAACATGCATAATTCCATAATTTACCTTTCATACTTCAAAACCCATTTTCAATCATCAATATTTAGAAACCATGGGTTAAGCATGGGTTCATGGAAATTCATCATTAATTATCTCAATTCATGCTTGATAGATCATAAAACAATCAAATAAATTAATATTTCAAGGAACCCATGACATGGAAGAAAATCGTAACTCAATTGGAGAATTCTAACTCTGTAAATTGGAGAATTTGAGAACTCTATGGAGTAAAAGTCTCCATGGATGAAGACTATCATACCTTATAGTTCAAAGCCTACAATTAATGGTGAATTTTGAGACTTGATCTTGAAATCCTAGTCTTCTTCTACAAGCTTTTAGAGAGAGAAATTTTTGGGGGAAGAATTTGGAGGGATTTAGGGAAGTTTAAACACTGATTTAGAATGGTTGGATTTTAGGCTTAAAAGATTTATATAGGGTTGTAATACCTCTTGCCTTAAGAGGGAAGTTTAGAACGTTTTATAGTTTTCAAGTGTCACCCACAACGGCACCCAGGCCTCGTGGTTGGACCGATGCCCCATAGGTGGGCAGCGTGGGTGGACACCAAAGAGATTCTGCCTAAAAACAATGACCTACGATAGGACCCACTCCCCGTGGGTGGGTCCACGCCGCGTGGAACAGAGTCATGGTTCAGCCTGGGTTGAGAACTCCCAAAAACCAAACCATGCTTGACTAGCACGGACCATGGGTCCAACCATAGCCCGTCAGTGTGGTCTCGTGGTTGGGCAAAATGGGGCAGCTTGGTGGTTAAGTGAAGGGGAAATTTGGGTCTTTCCGATTTTAATTAGGATTAACTTGTGTCATTTTACCCTAGTTTATAGCACCTATATAAAGACTTTAGACCCCTAAATTAAGTCATTTAAGTCATTCTCTCAACTCACCAAAAATAAACCGATTTCCCTTTCAAACATTCTCTCTCTAGAAAGTGAAGAAGCAGAAGAGGATCAAGCTAGGTCAAGTTAAATCTCCATTCTTCCAAGATTTGTGAGGGCTTTGTAAGAAAGGTATTTTAGCTCTTCATCCATGGACTTCTACCATCCATGGAGTTCCCTAGTTTCCTCAATTGTGTAGATGAAATCCCCAATTCAAGTTAGGGTTCTTTCCAATATTGTGGGTTATGTTAATTATGGATCCAATTGAGTGTATATTGTTTTTCATGATTTAATTAGTAATTAATCAAGTTATTATGATGAAATTGAATGTTTTCCATGCCTAACCCTAGTCTAGTTGATGAAATTGAAGTAATGTGGGTTTATGCCTTGAAAAGGGAAATTGAGGATTTAGAGATGATCTTCTAGAATTGATGATATGTATAGTAATTGTTTGTGAATAAAAGCACATAGACATGAATTTAATTAGATTAAAGTATAGACGAGGGATCATGATTAGTAATGCTTGAGTTTATGCCTATATGAGGATATATGATTAGAATTGCTAAAGAATGAAGTGTGTGGTTAGAATGTCTTGTGATTTAGGCATATATGATGATGGTAAGAAGTAAATCTTTGAGAGTAAGTCTTGTAGTTATGAATGTTGGTTACTAGGACTTTGAGAGTCAAGCTAAAGTGTTTAGTTATGAATGTTTGATTGTATGAAGTGATAGAATCACTTGAGTTATGATGATATCCATGTCTAATGACTAGGTGTCTAGATGTGATAATTGAAATAGAGATTTGAACCTCAAGGAGGTAAAGTATGAGATTTATGCATGTGTTATGAAATCTAGGTATATGCTCTAAGAACACTTTGAGAGTAAAGTGTTTATGCTTATGATGTTGTTGTTCTTGGGTTGGTTGTCAAGGACATCCTTCCATGAGACATGAGTTAAGTAAGGCTTATTAACCATCTTGTGGGTGTATAATTAGAACCAAGTGGATATTGATAATGAGATGGAGGCTCACACATAGTTGAGTCCGGGCTTCCAAAATGGGAATTCTCACGTAGTAGAGTCCGGGTTTTCCCAAAGTATGTCTCATGAGATGGAAGCCTTCATGTAGCGGAGTCTGTGTTTCTAGTAGAAATCTTTGTATCGATTGAACTAAGACATGCTTGACGAACTATCTCGTAGTGTTCAAAGTAATAGTGAACTAAGACATGCTTGAAGAAGTATCTCGTAGTGTTCAAATTAATGATGAACTAAGACATGCTTGAAGAAGTTTCTCGTAGTGTTCAAAGGAAGTACTGTAAGTATATTTGTTTATGAGATTTGCTTATATGATGTATGCTTAGCTTGGATTGTTGCTATAACTGCCTTCCTTGATATGTTTGACTAAAGGTGAAAGTTCCCCTTGTCTATGATAAATAAGCTAAGGATGAGATCAAAAGGATGATAATTATGTATGATGGCCTAAAGTGGTACTTCGTATGGGTGAGATTATGGGATCTTATCCATGCATTGCACAAGTATGCTTTGAGGTTACTTATGAAGTGTTTCTCTTATGCTATGATAAATTAGATGCATTGATTATGCCTATGACTATGTCGTTATCTCTTATGCTTATGACTTATGTCTTATGTTGACTAATGCTTATGTTATGCTCTTGATGATGGTATGCTAGCTATCATATTTAGTACATTTTGTTCTAACACATACTCTTGACTACATTCTTATCAAATGTAGGGTCCAACGATATTGAGTTCCAAACCCGTGGCTGGGTTCCTAGAAGAGAAAGGAGTGAAGACTGGGTGAGTCCTCATAGCATCGAGGATTTGATCACATTTCTTTTATGTCTTTCATTTTTATGTCAGAAATTTTGTATGGGTTACGTCCCAAAGATTTTCATGTACTAGATGGTTTGAGACAAAGGGTAATAGACTTCCGCATATTTTTATAAAGACTTCGATTGTATGGAAAATGTTTTAAATTTCCACATCATTTATATTGCTTTATATTATGATATGCTAAGGGGATTGTATGACACCTCTTGGGCTCTTGTACGCCTTGTTACATTTAGGGTGTACCCCTGGGTCGTGACAAATTTGGTAATCAGAGCACAAAGTTTAGAATGATTCTAGGATGTCTCAAAACCACGTCTAGTAGAGTCTTGTTCATAAGTGTGAAGCGCGCCACATTTATGAATGGGAAGCTATTAGATGATTAGGAAACTTCACTTCTTTCATTACTCCTAAGTCGTGCGATAGAGTTTAACTCTATAATGTCTTTCTCCAAATCTTTACTTGATGGTCTATAGGATATGACTACTCGAAGGGCTTTTGCTAGAAGGAATGCGGAAGACGATGTGAATTAAGGAGCTCCTCCTCAAGCTCCGATTCATTCTATAATTGAAAATGTTACTCATGCGAGTTTAGGGTAGCTTTTCAATATTTGGCTCAAGCCGTAACGGCTCAAGCCAATAGAGAGCTGATTGCTCCAGTAAACCCTAATGTGAATTCTGCGGCATCAAGAGTGAGGGACTCTGCTAGGATGAATCCTCTAGAATTTTATGGCTCCAAAGTGGAAGAGGATCCTCAAGAACTTGTGGATGAGGTTTATAAAGTACTTTCTATTATGGGGGTGACTTCGGTAGAGAAAGCGGAGTTAGCCGCTTACCAATTGAAAGGTGTTGCTCAAATGTGGTATAATCAATGGAATGACTAGGTTAGTAGGAGCGGGTCCCATAGAGTGGGAATTATTTAAATCGGCATTTCTTGATAGGTTCTTTCCCAGAGAATTGAGGGAAGCTAAGGTGGAAGAGTTCATTAACCTTCGTCAAGGAAGTATGAGTGTGAAGGAGTATGCCCTAAAGTTTACTCAATTGTCCAAGTATGCTCCAACTATGGTGGTGGATTCAAGGGATAGGATGAGTAGGTTTTTGACGGGCATGTCCGACATGGTATAAAAATAATGTCGTACGGCAATTCTCCATCATGATATGGATATCTCACGTCTTATGGTGTACTCCCAACAAATTGAGGAATCGAAACTCAAGGAAAAGAATAGGGAGGTGAAAAGAGCTAGAACAGGCGATGGGAACTTCTCCAATACTAGGTCCGATGGACAAGGCCGACCTAGGTTTAAACAAAGGTATTCTGGTCAAGATTACCCCGATGCCCCTATATTGGAATTTATGCATCCACTAACTACAATAGAACCAGGTCCTTTAGACAGTTATGATGCTCAAAAGTAAATGTAGGAAATAAAGAGAACACACAATACTTTACGTGGAAACCTCCTTGCTCAAGTGAGTAAAACCACGACCTGTCTCACAGGATTTTCAAACTATTTTGCTAATCTTCTCAAGAAAAGTAAACAAAGTTTACAACCACACACTGAGATTAACCTCCTAATCTCAACACTAAGCAATACAACCTATTACTTAACGAGCCTAAGCAATGCCTGCATTGCCCACTATACTGACCCTTACTGATTAATATAGACTTTTAACCGTAAGACACAAAGTTGCCCTCAACTATGTTCTTACAATGATTTACATAAGGTTCTGAAATATTTCTAACAAAAGTGAAAAGAATCCTACAATTTAGGCACAAATACAAGCAATAAAAATAATAACAGGTTCAGGAAGCAATTCATCAATCGATGAGGTCCCTTGTTGTTTTGTTGAACTTGAATTTTCTCTTTTTGAATGAATGAATTGATATGTTGTTTGTCTTGTTGAATATATAAACCATAAAAAATTATTAACCATTGGACAAATCACATGAGTTAACATTCATTAAAAGTATCAGTTCCCCCTATCAATATGTTTCCCTTATCAATATTCCCCTTGTCATTGTACTCTAATTTCACAATCAAGTTTACATATACGAGCTGCTAGGAACTCAGGGCCATGGGCCACACAGTACATGCGCAAGTAAGCAAATAAAGAGAAGATAAAAACATACTAATCAGGAAACAAGAGATGATTTCAGTAGATCACTTATGCTGACCACAGAGTTCAGCCAAAACAGTACACTTTGCCACTAGATTAGAACATGAAAAATAGACCGGACAAGGAAAGACCTAAGAACAGGGACAACAGACTCATATAGGATGGAGGGGGATGGGAAAAAAATAAATGCAACAACAGGGTCATGTGATTATTAGCATAAACGTGCGCCTGAATTATTTGCTTGTTAAGAGCCTGGACTTCCCCACTGATTGAGGCATTTGTCTTTAGCAGTTGTGCATTCTCAGCTCACAACGTTTCTACTTCCTCCTTACTGTCAGCACTGGTACAAGGTCCTCAAGAAAGAGCCTGCTGCATTTGAGCCTTAAAACGTGTAATATATACCTCTTTGGAACTCAAGGTTATTGTAAGATCATTTAATTAATACTTGAGAGATTCGTGTTGCTCAAGAAGGTAGACACATGTCACTTGACCTTGACTTTTCCCTCAGTACGTTCACATTCCAGGAGTGTTGCTGGAGAAAACATCTTCTTTACAGTACCTGGTACTCCCCTGCCTAGAGGAACTCCGAAATGGTCGAACAATTGGTTCAGTAGGTACCCATAAAGTATGTCATGCTTGGCATTTTTCCATGTCATTACGATGAGCATGTGTTCGGGCATGATTCTAGGGAGACTGATAGTCTCAAGTTCATCTAAATTTTCCATGAGGAACAGATCTACTATCGATGCCACAGTCCTCTTCTCACTCCTGGGCACCATGACCTTGTTGATAAACTCAAAAAGCAACTGGTACTCCTCTTTGAGAAACTTCTTAGGCAAACCTGCAACCTTCATGTCCCATACTTGGTAGCCCTTCGAAAAAACTCAACAGAAGGCTTGCACCCTTCTATGGACCGAATCCCATAGAGGGAACTCCCACAATAATCCCCAGACTTTCTTCATTCAGGGAGATCTTCACCTCATGTACCATTGTCTAAATACCTCCATTATCAAGGAGCTCCATTTTGTAATAGAACTCTCGCACTTCTGGATCATGCAAGTATGGAGCTGGACATTCTAACAGGTGTTCCCAACTTTGCAGCGAGAAAGAATCTAAAAGAGTACACATACCGTGTTCTGTGAGAATGTCAAGATCAAACACCCTTCCATTCAGAACCTTTTGTTTTTATATTTCTACAATACGTTGTTACCTTGTTAACACCTTATCTACAACTGGCTTCTGGGCAAGCGGACCTGGTCCCTTAACAGATTTTGATTTCAAGGGGGGCTTTTTGGTCACCTTATCCCTTTTAGCAGGTGATTTCTTCCCAGACTTAGGGTCCCCTTTTACCTTGATTCGTTCTTCCTCTGCCTCCTTTCTTCATTTCGCCGCTGCTCTAGCAATATCCTCAGACTCTGTTTCACTTGAGCCTATTTCATGGGGCATTGATGTAGGTACCTCAGTAGGCACACACAAAAGTATCTTTGCATTCGATCCCTTGCAATTTGGGCCTCATTGGCCACCAGAGCATCACCAAGAATCTTTTGAAATGTCCCTCTTGTTGCATATCTCCTCTTGTCTCCTTTGTTGGATGATTCCACCATTTTCCCCTTTCGTTTCCTTTTTTTTTCTAACTCAGTGGGCTCATCCTCAGCCTAAAATTAGGTGCAACTTCAAGATCTAAGGCACCCATAGTTGAAGCATTAGCACCTCAAACCCCTTTTATAGACCAGACTAGAGGAGTTTCTTCTTCATCCTCTTCCTCACCAACAACCCTCGTAGTTTTAGGAGTTTTGTCAAACACTGGTTAAACACAGTGAGGGACCCATTCCAGCGATCTTTACTCTTGTTCTACAAGAGTTGGTTGAGTATCCCCTCTAAGAGAAACAAAACTTTGTACGACCACCAGTTCCTCTGCCGCTGCTAGTATGTTGGATTCTATACCTTTACCCTCAGGAAAATCCCCTTCAAATAGTCTTTCAAACATGGTAGACGGCACAGGTCCTGGTTGAGACAAAAATTCTAGATCTTTAGTGGGTGTCTCAAGAGTATGTTTCACAACCAATTGGACCTCGGAATTTTGGGAATCATGGTGTAACACCCCGACTTTTCAAAACATCTAAATTAACTCGTATCTTCGTGGAAAGAAAAAGAGGGTGAGTAATAAATTAAAAATGATGTGGTAGGTCATATTTTAAGTGTTCAAGGGTTGTATCTCAAGTTTTGAAGTTAAGTAAGTGGCAAAATAAAAGTTGGCGAAATTATCGTAAGTATCTTTTTAAAGATTTCTCTAAAATTTAGGTCAAATGTATTGGATGTTTTCTCCCAATATATAAACAGTTAGAAGGCCTATTACCCATTAAATCTAAGACCTATGAGTCTAGTTTGCAACGCACAAAACCCCGTATCAAACCGACATCAGAATAAAGAGTTATGAGGGTTTTACTAGGGACTGCCGGGGCAGAATCCGGGTCGGGTAAAAAAATATAGTATGTCGGCTTATTTAACGTTTTAAGCCATGAAAACATTTCATTTCAGTTCCAAAAAAAAAAAAAAACTTAGAGAGGGTTCCTAT
The DNA here is from genome assembly GCA_029582725.1 of Solanum chiquidenum. NCBI lineage: Eukaryota > Viridiplantae > Streptophyta > Magnoliopsida > Solanales > Solanaceae > Solanum > Solanum chiquidenum. Next base: position 12,144 of record JAJOOS010034733.1, on the reverse strand, counting down.
GGAGTTCTAGTATGATGAAGCAGCGTTTGGAGCTGGTTTTTGAAGATATAAATTGGTAGTTATTGGTGTTTCTTCAAGGTTTACACTTGGTTAACTAAGGTGCGTACCAGCTATGTATATATAGTGTTTACGAAGCTTAGGAAATAAGGAACAACTTTCGTGAAGGAACTACGGTCTTTCGAGCGTTCATTGGAAAGGTATGTTAAGGTTATTCCCTACTTACGACATGTTTCCTTAAAGCTTAGGAGAAATGTAACTGGGTTGTTATCCTTGTTACACTTTTAGTCATTATTGTTGATTATTGGCTGCTCGAGTTGAAATAATCCTCTCTTGTCGGGATTCTTATTCAGTTAGTAGCGTCCCTATGTTGAACACGACTTAGAGGCTATTTGTATAGGTTGCTTATAACTAAATTGCTCGCTTTTAGTGATTGGATTGTTATTGTTTCCCTTGGGACTATTGTGGTTAGCTGCAAGAATGTGATCTATGCCTAGAAGGGCTATGTTCTGCCTACAGGTCTATATGGATGCCTAAAAGGGCTATGAGTTGCCTACGGGGCTTTATTGATGCCTACAAGGGCTATGAGTTGCCTACAGGGCTATATTGACGCCTAAGAAGGCTATGTCCTTCCTACAAGACCATGTTGTTGCCTAAGAGGGCTATGAGTTCTCTATAAGCTATGTTAATGCCTACGAGGGCTATGTTACTGCCTACGGGGCTAGGGGACTACCGATAAGGGAATATAGGTCTATTGGCACCTTTCGAGCTTATGGGGGCCTGAGTAAGTGATCTTGTGTGCTGTTTGTACCTACCGAGCTTATGGGGGCTTGGTTAGGTTGTTGTTTTATTAGTTTTGATAAGTTTAGATTTAGGAGCAGGTCAGTATACTTATCTTATCCTTGATTTATTTATCAGATTATTCCAGTATATCAGGATACCTCCTCATAGTCTACTGCCTTTCATACTCTGTACATTATTTTGTACTGACGCCCATTACCTTGGGGGCGTTTCATTCATGCATGAAGGTCCTGACAGATGACCGAGTAGACCTCCTCAGCAACAGGATTGACTTTTATCCAGTTGGCTTGCCCCTTTCCTCCGGAGCTGCCTGAATTGGGAGGTTTGTTACCTTTTGTTGTATATATCTTTATGGGTAGGCTGGGACTCTGTCCCGCTAATCTTTACTACTCTTATAGGCTTGCAGACTAGTGTGTGTGGTGTATAGCTATGTTATGGCCATACTGGCCTATGTTGTTGGTTTGTTGAAGCTTGTGAGTTGTTTAATGTATTGTATTGATAAATACCTGCTTTTAGTTTTGGTATAGATATCATGGTGGCCTCGACGGCCCAATCAGGACTTTTGTGCTAGTGGGCTATTTATTTATATGATATCCTGGGAGTAGCTGTTTCTTTTATAGATCAGTTGACAGGGGCCTTGCCGGCCGAGGGCTTAGTTTTATGCCGAGATATACTTGTTTGTTTTCTTGATTGTGTGTGTGGCTACCATGCGCTAGTAGCAAATGGTTCAGCAGGGTCGGCTCGAGCCTGAGTTTTGGAATTAGGAGCCAGTTGCGCCCCCCGAGTTTGGGGCGTGACACTTTGCCTGATAAAACTATTGTTGGAGAACAAGGCAAGACTTCCCCGAGGTTTAGTACTGGAGATTCCAATACTTCAGTGTGGGGTGTGATAGATTCATCAGTCTCACCAACCCCACATATTGGCGTGGACGGAGATCGTTCAGGGGGAGAAATTACGAAATTGAATGAACTAAGATTTTCATTTTCTTGGGAGAGAGGAAGTTTTAAAAGGGAAGAAGAGTTAGACATTTTCTCAAGAGACAAGAAGAAAATAGTTTGGCGAATGGTGAGAGAATTCGAAGGAGAGTAGGAAGAATTTGTGTTGTTTGAATTCTCTCAAAAAGGTTGTATTTAACCAGGTATCGAGTCCAAGAAGAGTAATGACTCTTGGTTTTTAAGACGAAAAGACGTCTGTAACTGACACAAGAAATAGGGAGATGACACATGGCAGTGACCATTGACAAAAAGCATTGTAGTAAAAGTGATACTAACCTTCTGGCTCTCTACAGATAGCCCTGCCTGTTATGATTAAATATTCCCTTTAGCCAACATGCCATGAGTGTATACCTGAAGTAAGGTACCAGCAGTGAATTCATACATGTTAAGCAATACAACAAGTATAGATACATGCCCTCCCTAGCATAGTCATATGAGGGGCTTTATGCAAAACTCATCGTCAAATCAGTTGATCTTATGCATCCCCAAGCTCAATCTGTTCTTGATGAAGTTTTCCTTGCTCAATGCCTTGGTGAAGATATCAACTATTTTGTCCTCAGTCTTACAGTATATCATCACCACATTGTTCTTCTCAATATTGTCTCTAAGAAAGTGATGCCTCACATCTATGTGTTTGGTTCTCTTATGCTCAACAGGATTCTTGGCCATGTTAGTGTCTGTGATAACACTAGAATATTCGAGTTGCTGCTTGATCCACAAGAGTTGAGCACAACATGATGCAGCAGCCATATACTCAGCTTCAGCAGTTGATAGAGACACTGAATTCTGCTTCTTAGTTCCCCATGAGATTAGTGATGACCCTAGAAAATGAGCCATGCCCGAAGTGCTCTTTCTATCAACAAGAAACCCTTCATAATCATCATCAGCATACCCAATTAGATCAAAAGAGTCGTTAGCAGGATGGAAAAGGAACAGGTCCTATGTTCCCTTCAAGTATCTCAATATTCGATTGGTTGCCTTCAGATGTGACTCTTTTGGAGCAGCTTGTACCTGGCACACATTCCCACGCTGAAGACTATGTCAGGTCGACTTGCAGTGAGGTAGAGAAGAGATCCAATTATTCCTCTATACATCGTCTGATTCACATCAATGCTAGGTTCATCCTTGTCAAGTTTTGAGCAATTCCTTGATGTACTTCTCCTGACAGATTGACGTACCCTGGGGAGACTGTTCGATTTAAAACCCTACGAAAAAGGTTAGTTACCCCATCATGCTCATTTCAAACTCACTGCTCATCAAGGCTGCAAATTCTTTGCACAAGGGATCTGTGGTAGCCCCAAAGATGATATCGTCTACATAGACTTGCACTACCAAAAGCTCCTTTCCTCTTGACTTCAAGAACAATGTTTTGTCAATTTTTCCTCTTTTGAACCAATTTCCAAGAAGGAACTTTGACAATCGTTCGTACCAGGCCCTGGGTGCCTGCTTCAGTCCATACAGTGCTTTGTCTAACTTTAGCACATGATTAGGCTGGTCAACATCTTCAAACCCCGGAGGCTTCTTGGCATAGACTTCCTCCTTCAAATAGCCATTTAGGAAAGCACTCTTGACGTCCATTTGAAGCAACTTGAATTCTGTGTAGGTAGCAAAGGCTATTAGAATTTTGTTGGCTTCCATCCTCGCTACAGGTGCAAAGGTTTCATCATAATCAATTCTTTCCTCTTGATTATACTCTTGTACCACTAGTCTTGACTTTTTTCTTCTGATAGTACCATGATCATCAAGCTTGTTCCTGAACACCTATCTGGTCCTAATAATAATTTTATTGGGAGGTCTGGGGACCAGGTGCCACACTTTTCTCCTTTCAAACTGATGGAGTTCTTCCTGTGTTACCCAATCAGCATCCTATAGGACTTCCATAATATTCTTGGGTTCAATGGTGGATATGAAGGCAAGGTAGTGATACGGTCAAATTACACCTCCCTAAAGAAGTATAAGCGATCGTTGTCAAATAAAAAACCCAACTTGTAGGTTAGGGTTGATCCCACGAGGAATATGGTTCAGACTTAAACTTAACTCACGATTATATCCATTTAGTCAAACTATTTCCGAGACAAGTAAACTAAAAGAGGGGTATTTTTGTAAACAAGTAACATATTGTTGATTAAGTAACAAGTAAGTAGAATTCAGACTTTGTTGTTATCAATATGAGAGAGAAACTAGGTCGTATGTGTTCCCCACAAGCTCTTAACGAAGTAATCCTAATAATAATAATCATTTCCTAGTGTTTTGCATGCAAAGTTGGTAAGATAGATATCCCTAAGTGAATTGTCCTCCAAGTAGGGAATTTCACTACGTACCTTGGTCCGGCTACGAGTGTATACTTTACTAACCCTTACTTTTACTTCAGATTAGACATCACATCAATGTATGGCTTAGTTTTCACCCTCGCACCAATTGACTAATTAGACTATTAGATAGCATCCACTAAATCTCTACTTTGAATTCTTTTCTCATTAACTACCTCCTTGGTCCGATAAGTTGCAATGAGGCGAGTTCTAACGTATGCACTCGTTAAAAAGACTTCTAAGCGAAAGAATTAACAATACATGCATAAACACTATTCAAGAATTACTTAATTAGTATTCATACTTTGTTAATTGCTCATAGTTCCCACAACCCTAGTTGTGGATTTATCTACTCATGCTTGAAAGAACACAATTCATGTTTATGAAGAAAGAATTCATGAACTTACGATTAGGTTAGAAGAAATCCGAAATCTCCAATTGAATTACAAAGTCAAAATCTTGTAAAATGAAATCTGGAAATTAGATTGCTAAAGTTGCAAATTAATTTCACCAAATACCAAGAACTAAAAGTAAACAATAATGTCTAACCCCAAAAATGAGGTTTACATACCCTATTTATAGAAAAACATGTCCTAAACAAAAAGGAAACAAAATAAGGAAATAAGCAGTCTGGATGCAGCGGACATTATTGGGATTCCTCCTGGCATTTGTTCTCATAAATCCAACTCATGCCGGATAACAAGCCTAGTATTGAGCACCAAAGGTGACTAAATCCGCCTATGCAAGAGGTAGTGAAAAAGGAAATCATCAAGTGGTTTGATGTTGGAGTCATTTATCCCATTGCAAATAGTATATGGGTTTGTCTTGTTCAGTGTGAGCCCAAGAAAGGTGGGATTACTATGGTTCCTAATGCAAAAAATGAGATTTTTTCGATGCGGTCCGTGACTGGATGTGGAGTATGCATGGACTACCAGAAATTGATGCTTGGACAAAAAAGGACCACTTTCCTATGCCGTTCATGCATCAGATATTGGACCGCCTTGCTGGTAAGGGTTGGTATTGTTTTCTTCATAGTTAGTTGGGCTACAATCAGATCTCCATAGCTCCGGAATACCAAGAGAAGACCACATTCACTTGCCTTATGGGACTTTCACCTTCAAACGATTGCCATTTGGGTTGTGTAATGCTCCAGCGACCTTCCAGCGTTGCATGATGTCAATATTTTTTAATATGGTGGAGGACAATATTGAGGTATTTATGGATGATTTCTCAGTGGTAGGTGACTCATTTGATGGTTGCTTGGATCATTTGGCTGAGGTACTGAAACGATGTGAAGAGTGCAATTTTGTGCTCAATTGGTAAAAATGACACTTCATGGTGAAAGAGGGGATCGTTCTGGGTCATAGGATTTCTGAGAAGGGTATTAAGGTTGATAGAGCTAAAGTTGAGGTAGTAGAAAAGCTTCCACCACATATCTTTGTTAAAGGTGTTAAAAGTTTTCTTGGGCATGCAGGCTTTTATAAGAGGTTTATCAAGGATTTCTCCAAAATTGCACACCTATTGTGCAAACTGCTCGAAAAAAAGTGTGAGTTTCTTTTTGATGATGCTTGTCTGAGAGAATTTGGAGAGTTGAAAGAAAAGCTAGTTTCTGCACCTATCATTATTTCACCGGATTGGGGGCAACTATTTGAAGTGATGTGTGATACGAGTGGAGTTGCGCTTGGTGTGGTATTGGGATAGAGGCTAGAGAAGATTATTCATCCATCAAAGCTCTAAATATGTCTCAAAAGAACTATATAGTGACTGAACAGGAACTCCTTGATGTGGTTTTCGCATTCGAGAAATTTTGACCCTACTTGCTTTATCCTAAGGTCATAGTGCATACTGACCATTCTGCATTGAGGTATCTGATGGCCAAGAAAGATGCAAAACCGAGGTTGATTAGATTGGTATTGTTGCTGCAAGAGTTCGACTTTGAGGTGAAAGATTTGAAGGGGACAGAAATCAAGTTGTAGATCATTTGTCCAGATTAGAGGAGGAAGCGATGCTCAAGCTAGGAGATGGGTCTGAAATTAATGATGCTTTTCCAGACAAACAGGTATTGGCTGATTCTCATGATCTTATTCCTTGGTTCGAAGACTTGGCTAACGATTTGGAAAGTGACTTGGTTCCTTCGGATTTATCTTTTCACCAAAGGAAACAGATTATGCTGATGTGAAGAAGTACTTTTGGGATGAGCCTTATTTGTTCTGAATTTGTGCTGATGGAATTATTAGTCGCTGTGTGCCCGAGGTTGAGATGATGAGTATACTAGAGGTGTGTCGCTCTTCGCCTGTTGGTGGGCATCATAGTGGTATTGGGACTGCGCATAAGATTTTGCATTTTGGGTATTATTGGCCTACCATCCACCAAGATGCTCATGATTTCGCAAAGTCTTGTGATCGTTGCCAAAGAGAAGGAGGAATTTCAAAGAGGCAAGAGCTGCTACCTATGAATCTGATCTTGGTGATTGAGTTGTTTGATGTATGGGGAATTATTTTATGGTTCCATTTGTTAGTTCACATGGGATGAAGTATATTCTTGTTGCAGTTGATTGTGTGTCTAAATGGGTGGAAGCAATTGCGCTTTCAAACAATAAAGGTAATAGTGTCACACATTCCTGAAAAATAATATCTTCTCTAGATTTGGTACACCTAGGGCGATTATCAGCGATGGAGGTTCCCACTTTTGTAATAAGTTGTTCAAAGTGTTGCTAGAAAAATTTGGAATCCGTCACAATGTAGCCACTCCTTACCATCCGCAGTCAAGTGGGCCCGTTGAAGTGTCCAATAGAGAAATAAAGCAAATCCTTGCTAAGACTGTCAATGCAAATAGAACTGATTGGTCAAGGAGGCTTGATGATGCTCGAATCAAAGAGTGAATGACATGAATGAGCTTGATGAGTTTCGCCTTAAAGCTTATGAAAGTTTCAGCCTTGTACAAGGAGAAGATGAAGAAGTATCATGATCAAAAGATTGAGAAGCGTGAATTTGTTTTGGGTGATCTGGTGCTTCTATTCAATTCAAGGTTGCGCTTGTTTCCTGGCAAGCTCAAGTCCAAGTGGACTGGGCCATTCATAGTCACTCAAGTGTTCCCACATGGAGTGGTGGAGCTCGAGAACAAAGAGGGAACAAGGTTCAAGGTGAACGGGCAAAGAATCAAGGTCTACATAGGAAAGAAGAGAGTGTGCAAGAAGTGGTTGAGGCCTACAACCTTGATGAAGTCTGAGTAATCAAGGGGCATGCGTCGTGCCGTCACGTTAAATCAAGCGCTGCTTGGGAGGCAACCAAAGATGTACAACCTAGCCAACTATAGGTTTTTATTTTCAATTTAGGAGTTTTCTTTGTTTATTTGAATTTCTGTAATTCTCTAGATAGGTGTTTTATTTGTGTATTAGTGTTGGCTAGATATAGCATAGGGTCCATGTCTAAAAAGTGTCCATAAAATGTAAAAAGAAAGGCTTAACGGTTGCTACATGTGCGGGGACGAACAACTGAAGCTGTAGAAAACAGGTTGTGCAGAGGTGTACGGACCTCATCAACGGTTCGTGGGTCCAGTCACGGACCGTGAATGGTGTCCGTAGACCTCCATGTAAGTCCTCATTTATTTTAAGTGTAAGAGTGACCTACGGTCCGTAGGTCAACCCACGGCCCATAGACGGGGTTTCATGGGTCCAAACCTGGGTTTGCCCGACCCGACCCGGACATTTTTTAAAAATAAAATCCTCCATTTTTTGTCAATCCCCCACATTCAAAACTCCCTCTCAACCGTTTCTAACCCTTTATTCTCCCTAAATCACTCCATTAAACTCCCAAATCCCTAAGATCACTCCCTATTCACTTCCCCAAATTCCCATATCACTCTTCATCTTCCCAAATCCTCATCTCTATTTTTTCCCAGCGATTCCATTGTACGGGTTCGGTGTCAAAGGCTTGTGAAACGGTCTAAGGAGTTCATTTCTATCACACACTCACCCATTTAATTTACTTGAAAGGTAATACGACTTCACTCTATCTCTGAATATTCATTGTTCATTGTTAAATACATGAAGTCATGAAATGGATCTTGACCTTGGGTTGTTTATATGAAATTGCCTGATAAATTAGTGTTAGAAACACCCCTGGGACGATGGAATGTAAGTGTGTTGTTCATTTTTACCAAATTATCACAAGAAATAGGTCTAAATGAAAGTTTCGACTTAGGGTTTCTAGTTTGGCATGCTAAAATTGTTAAATAATGAATAATTGGAACCCTAAGGATGACAAACTATCATAAATTGTGTTGTAATGCATGATTAGACTTCGGTTGAGTGTTTGAAGTGTTGAAAAATGGGTACAAGAATAAGGCAGTCTGATACCTGGTATAGACCCCACCCACGAGACCCCATCCACGGACCGTAGGTCGAGTCTGTGGGTCTGTTCCACCTGAATTATTACTAAGTGTCGGACCACGGATGTGGAATACGGTCTGTCGTTCCATCGACGGACTGTTCTGCACATCTGTGGTTCACATCAGAGACCCAACTCTTGGTACTCTGACCTACAGAGGGGACCTACGGACCGTAGGTACCCACCGAGGGTCGGTAGTTCAGCTACTGCCCAGATTTTTTTCAATTTTTGTTTTTGTTTTTGTTTTTGTTTGCTCTTTGTTCTAAAATATTTTCGAGTGTGTCACTAGTTTATTTTGGTACTAGCTAAGTGTCCACAGGTACCATGGCTCCAAAGAAAGCTCTGGTCTACGCCGCGACGACCAAGTCCAAATCTGTGGCTCCGACTTTTCGACTGATTGATAAGGATACAGATGCGGAGGCTGACCATGCATATGTCCCACCTCCTACTAGGACATCGCCCACTGCACCATGCACCACACGGAACTAAGCTCGGCGGGTGATTTCTGTGGTAGTCACAGTTTCTAGTCTGATGAAAAGGATACACTGATCGGTTCACCAGCTGGGTCTGAGTCTGCTTCTGCTTTTGGCTCCGACTCCAGCTCCTCATCCGGCTCTAGTTCTAATAGTGCCAACGCTTCATCCTCTGAGGCTACTAGTGCGGGGGACATTCCAGTTCCACCAAACACAAATCTTGCTCCAGTTGTTAATGAGCCAAATCGATGGTGTGTGAGTGGCCAGTGGTATATATATAGAGATGCTCGCATGACAATTGAGAAAGAGAAGATGCCTCGATTGGTCACCGAGGAGCGTAGGTCACTCACAGGCAGTCTTCACACTATGCCCGATATCCATTCTCTCTTTAAGAAGCACAGGTATGAGTGGATGGCCTGTACCCCAGGGTCATACAATGAGGAGATCGTCAGGGAATTTTATGCTTCCTATGCAGCCACCCTCCAAGGTTCCATTGGCAGATAGGACAAGCCCGCCACCCAGCCTCCTCTCACATCTACACTAGTGCGTGGGTTCTCTGTTGATATTTTCGAGACCACCATCCACAGATTCCTCTATGGTCCGGGACAAACTTTGCCACTCAACATGTCTGAGTTCGACTATCGCTGGGACATCATTAAAAGTAGAGAATTCCAGAGGAATGCAGATCAGAAGGATACTCTATTGCGCTGGTTAGCCCGTCATCTTACCACAGACGGATAGCATGCCGAGTGGGTCAGCACCCCGAGCTTGGGTATAAAGAAGGCCACCCGGCCAAATTCTTCTGGTTGTTGGTGCAGAACCGGGTGTCTTTTACGCAAGCAGACAATTTTCTAACATGGGACCGCACAGTCATGGTTACAGCTCTGGTTGCTGGGATCTAGAGTTCTGGTTTGGCATTGCGACAAGGTGGTTCAGGGGACCAAGACCCTGGACATCGGTCTCATTTGGGATGAGGCTAATGTTGTTGCACCTCGAAAGGAGACGCAAATTGAGGCGCCACCATTGGGAGTGGACTTGGTACCAGATGTGGAACGGTTGCATGGTGAGGAGCTTGTCCCTCCAGCCACTACTGAGGATGCCCCGGCTTCCCCATCTCCAGCCGCCAGTCAGGCCCCTAGCTCTTCTTGAGCCACACCTTCTTCCTGTGCCACGGCCATCACATTAGTTTCAGTGCAGAAGCTCGAGACACAAATGGCTACCCTACCGCAGCTTATGAGACATTGTATGCCGCATGCTATAGCGGAGCTCGAGGCAAGGATGGAGCAGCGGACGGAGCATATGATAGATCACAAGGTCCAAGCCGTCAATAAGCGCCTGGATGCTTTTCAGTTGAGAGTCATAGAGAGGCCGTCCCCAACTGATGATGTGAACACTCTCCGGAAGAAGGTAGAGAGCCTCTGTGTTGATATTATTGGACTTCTTGTTCCTCCAGAGACTGAGCCCAAGTCCTCCCTTATGACACCGGTTGATAATACGGTGGTGGATGCTTTATTTGGAGATGAGATGATGCTGCCTGTTTCTTCCCGCCATGATGGGAAGCGCCCCTGCTCTAGTTGGACTTCTGATGACACTAAGGCTGGGAGAGCTCGCAAGAGAGAGCTCCAAAATATTGAGGCGTCCCAGAGGGCATCCATAGTTGATGAGAAGACACACCAACAGCGGGCTAAGGAGGTAGGAATTGGTTTCTCTAGCAGTGTGAGCACTACTGATGGTGCGGCGAGGGTTGATGTTCGCACTATTAATGGTGCGGTGGGAGTTGATGGCAACACTACTGAGGGTGCTGAGATGATAGATGTGGGCACTACTGATGGTGAACCGAGTGTTGATCCAGCGAGCTTCGGGAAACCAGACCCGCCCGCTTGTTGATAGGTCTTCGGCGTTATGCGCCACAGGTTTGCTTCACCCGATCCTTTATTCTTTACTTTTTGTGCATTGGGTACAATTGCACTCTATTTTGTTGGGGTGGGGTAAATGGATTGTGAGTGATAGGGTGAAGTCTGAGTAACCCAACTCATAATCCTCGCTTGGGGTTTTCTTGCCTGTGTTCTTTTCCCCCAAGAGGTTGTTTTAATTTCTATTGAACCGGCATGTTTAGGAATATGTGTGTAGGAGTAAGTAGAAAGCATAAAAGTATGATGGCATGAAAAGCATGAGAAAAATGATCCCTATCCAATATTGTTAAATTGTGCTAAATCTGTAGTCTTGATGAGTTGAATATGTTGGATCTCAATCTGACATGATAAGAAACGATTTGATCTCATGACTTAATCTAAAACTTGATCTGGGTAGTTTGATAATCTGATAATGAAACAATGTGCCAAGAGTGTGTGAGAAAAGTTGAATGTTCAAACAATTTGTGCCAATCTAGAACTTACCCCGTTGGTCCTGCTAAAATGATCTAGGCTAGAAGTTGAGAAGTGATCATAGGCCATTGTTCAAATTAGTCCACATAAGCCTAAAATGATCCAACCAAATGCAATTAGTGTTCCCTTTGATCCAAATATTTGAGCCTAAAATAGACCATTTCTTTTGATTCACCTAACTCACCTTCCCTAAAATAATTGTTTTGGCTCCGGTCCCTCCTTGGACATGTGTACCTTGATTTAGGACAAAAGCCTAAGTTGAGGGCGGCTAACGCAAAAAGAGTGACCTCAATCTTGACCCTGGTCCGACATCAGATATTGTGCACCTCAACGAATGGAAAATCCATAAGTTTAGTGTAACGACCCGAGAGTACCCCCTAGTCGTTACCGACATATTCGACCTCGAAGAGGTCTTATACAAGCCCTTAGCATTCATCATAACATGTATCATAGAATAAAATCACGGAAAATTTAAAACTTTTACTTTGGAAGTTCAACTTCACTTCATATACGAAAATAGAATCTAACTTCATCATAATGTACCATCTAGAAATAGAAGTATTGAAAATGGAACTTAGCCCTTACATCAATAAGAAGTCTTGAAATAGGAAAGTACAACAATGTCTTTCAACATAAGCAAAGAACTAAACATAGAAGCTAGATCATAGGGTCTTGTCCTCGGACTTGAGGACTCACCATCTTGGGGAAGCAACTCCAAGTGTCTTGAGAAGTAAGCTTGAATCCTCAATGGCCCGAACCTAAATGTTTGGGGGAAAAGGGAGAAAATATGGGTTAGT
>JAJOOS010034732.1:0-20283 GCA_029582725.1 Solanum chiquidenum | reverse complement strand
CCTCGAAAAAGGCTTCACTTGGAAATTTCGGATTTTGATACGGTTGCTCTAAAATTTGGGTTAGACCCATTCCCCACTCAATTTGACCCCCTAAACAAGAATATGAAGTCGGATTTTTGAAAAATGAAACGGATCTTTTTATATACAGCTAAACAAGTTTCCGGTAACTTCCAAAGCACATTTTTAAGAACTTTTTGGGTCAAATTCAAATAAAATCATTTCATTAAGTTCTCGACTCCAAACTCACATATGAGGCTGTAGTTTCACTCTATCATTTTCTGAGTCGTTACACAAATATAGGGTTTACGGAAAAGTCAGTGGGTTCGACCGAACCCCCTTCCGCTACAGTAGCTCCGCCCCTGGTTGCTTGTTGTTTTACGTATTTATTCTTATGTTTTAGTTTTACCTAAGCCTTGAACCTTGAAATTTTGAGATTCAAATTTCTAAACCTTTGTCACGACCCAGACCGTCGTGATTGGCACCCACACTAACCCTCCGGTGGGAAAACTATTACTACAACCCAGACTAAACAATTTAACCAAAAACTATGCATTTAAAGATACGGAAGTAGGTTTAAATGACAATAAAAATACGGAGTTCCCATAAACTCCAAAGGTTTAAACAAATAACTTAAGCAAAACTAATGCGGAAGTCTTAACCCTTAGAACCTGAAAGTCATTGTACCAAAACTCTACTAACGACAAGTCTAAGAACAAGGGGTACAACCCCGAAACTAAACAACACGTTAAACAAAAGTCTGAGTTCGAAAAGAGTGGACTTAAACAAGAAAGATCCATGGCAGCCGGAAAGAACTGTCTCACCCTTGAATCCGGCCACGCTCAATAGTCACCTAGCTGAGGTTTATCAATAGTCACCTGAAGATGCCCTTTACTCAACAAAGAAAGAGCAAGTGCAGTATCAGTACACCACCAAAGTGTACTGGTAGGATCACACGGTTATCCCAATAAGTGTAACATACATTAGTCAATACAACAATATAATCACATGCACATATTAAACATATACAATATCATCAACATATACGAACAATGAACAACTTCACGATTCTCACATATCACAGTTATAACAATTTAGAGCAACATGCCGTCTTCCAATATCAATCGTCATTAGATATGAATGAACTCATCACAAGTAGATACACAACACAATTCAATGGTGCTCTCACAGAACCCAATTCAATAGTCCTCTCATGGAACCCACACCAAACAGTAGCATACATGAACGTGGTACCCGATCCAATGATTATGCCGAAACGTAGCAATCGATCCCATAATTATGTCGGAACGTGGCAATTGATCCAAGTTAGTTATGCCGGAATGTGGCAACCGATCCAAGTTAGTTATGCCGAAACGTGGTAACCGATCCATTCAACACACCACAATCACAATCACAAGTATATTCTCAAGATCATACAATTAAGTCATGATTTCATGGTAACCATCATTCATCTATCTCATTTACAATGAGTGTAATCAATAATGCAACATTTATATACATACATGTATCATAATGAAGCAAGAACAAACATACATCACACAATCATAGAATCACAACCATCACCTACCTCAAAACAAGCTTGAAATCATAAGAAACTTCCTTCCCTTTCCGCATTCGTTCCGCTTGTTCTTGGTCTATAAACAATCAATATAATATGGGAATCAATAAACAATCACTAATTACCCGAATTACTAACAATTCTATGAACCCTATATCAAACCCATGATCTCAATCTCCCAATTTAGGGCTTTTTCCACCATTAGTTTCAGATCAAAACCCTTTTCCAACAATAATTACTCACGAATTTACATTCTACGGATCGAAAAATGGATTCGGGGAGTGAAAATCTTACCTTTAGCCTAAAAAATGGTGGAAAACTGTCAAGAAAACTCATGGGGTCGTTCCTTAGATCTCAAAGTTGAAAAGTGCAGAATAAAATGTTTTGGGGGTTTTATTTCCAACTTAAGTCTCGTCTGGCCCGCCACAGCGGCACCCACCCGCTACAGCGGCCCCGTCAGAGCGGCTTGCACGAACCAGTGAGCTATTGAAAGAATTCCTAAAATGGACCTCTAACCAACAATGCTCAGAAAATACCCTTCACACTATGATCGATTCCGGGAGTTTTACTTGCCCGAATTCAGTTCCGTAAAGTCATACGGGTTCCTTAACGAGTTATCTAACCACTCATGTAACCAGAATTATAAATAGATCTCTCATTCGTTATCAGATTTCCCTACACCTTAAAAACTCCGATTTCGTCCAAATCTGGACAAAAATGGGAAAATCTAAATATTACGAAAAAGTTTTCTGACCCCAATTCTTTCTCCATTGACTTTTCCCTAACGACGGAATCAGGTCGTTACAACCTTGAACATAAATTCAGACATAGAAGTTTTAAGATTTTCAAAATAAAAATTTATATATTTGAAAACTATATGAAAAAATACTATAAATCATAAGTAATAATTAATAACTTAATATATATATATATATAAATCGTGTATAAATAAATTTAGGTAAATTAACAATGTGATTGTCATTCGAAATTTCAAATATGTCATATAAATTAGGATGAAAATTATATACACTCTATATACAATTATCCGTACCGAATGTATACACCAAACTAATATAATTTTCATTATTACGTGATTTAATGAAGTAAAACACATGTTAATTTATTATGGTTAAGTAAAATAAACTATAAATTTAAACACATGACATGCATGTATTGACTTAGTGTGTACATCCGGTGCGAATAAGTTTTACCCTACAATGTATCCACCTTATATGAGGATGTATATGAATGTATAAGAGGATCTTACACACAGTTTTTTGGGTTTCAGAAATAATCACTATAATAGATTTAATTATGCTCCATAGGTATAATTGCATATTTACGGGTTGTAATTATGGTTAAAACTGTATCGTTTGTATAATTTGCGAGTACATTTGTATAATTGAGGCTTAAGCTATTTTTGTATAAACTCGAAATAATGAATTTATACAAACACAAACATCTGTACTTTAAACAATTATACAAAGTATATTAAACAAATTTCAAATTATACAAACTCGAAACCTCAATCCACATAATTATCACTGAATGTTGGCTGCGAGTGATAATTAACTAATTTTTTTTCTTTTTTTTAGCCTGTCTAAAAAAACACATAACGGGAAAAATAAATAAAAGTTGAGGGGTATTTTTGACTTTTTTTTTTGCTTTGTTAAAACATTAACGAGTCGTCCCGTTCCGTCAACCTGTATTATTTGATTGGAAAAACAGTGGACGGAACAATCGTGAAGACGCCGCCGCCGTTCCCCTTATTTGTTCCTTACGGGTTTTCCGATCCTCTGCTTCAAAATTTCAGCAAATACAGGCTCAATCCTTATTCATTCGTAAAATGGTAATGTTGATTTTCTCAATTCCGACATTGTTTGTATGCTTTTTCCTTGAATTTTATGTGATTTTTCTGTAATTTTACAATTTTTTTCGTATTTTTTTTGACCAATCCGATTGTTAGGGTTCCGATTTGCTTATTCTTCAATTGTGGATGTATTTAAGTTTCTTAATGTTATAGGAAAGTAGAAAATAGGATATTCATGCTATTTGTTTTGGGATTTAAGAATTTATGTCTTGTTCTATTGAACCCTGTGACATGGTATGATATTTAAAGCAGAATTTTTTTATGTTTTACCTCCTCCTGGATTAGCTTGCTTTTACTTTTTGTATAAATTTAGCTTCTCTACCTCGAAGGCATAGGAGTAAGGTGTGCGTAGACTCGATACCCTCCCAGACTTTACTTTGTGGGGTTACACCGGATATGTTGTTGTTTTTGCTTTTGTTTGCCGAGATGATCATGCATTAGCTGGTTTAAAGCCTTTTACTAACATAATATATTAGTTTTGGCTGTAGTTAGAAAACTACACTACATAATGTAGCTTTATTTATCTATTTTACTTTTTTACCTTTGGTGGGGTGGAGAACTGAACATCCAGGATGCTACAGCTTCAGTATCATCTTTGTTTTCTAAAATTTCCTGTTGGAGTAAAGGGAAGTGAATGAATTGTTCGCACAAGGAGGGAGAGGACCTATATAAAAGATATAATGAAATTAAGGTGCAGTACAGATGCTGTTGAATCTGCAGTTAAGGGAATATCACTAGCTCTTAGAATAAGAGCTCCGGGACTTCATGGCTTTGAAGCATACAAGTTTTGTAATGTGTTTTCCCATGGGTATCTGGCAACCATGTATCTAGGGGGATAATGGGCGATTTGACTGCAAAAGCAATAAGAAATCCTATGTAGAATATTTACTTTTTTTGGGTTTCTGGGTGGAGGGTATAGTGCATCTTTTGCTCACCGAGGACATGGCCCTTGGTAAGAGGGTGTGAAGGTCCACGTTTAGGGCATAAGGTTAGTAGGAAGGTAGGCGTATTTCTTTACCATTCTCAGAGTATTAGTATTACATTCCTTTTTTTCCTTATCTTTAGATTTCTATTACTACGTGTTTGTTTCTTTAACCTTGATATCTTATTTTCCTGTTGCTGTTTCTCATTTTTACTGCTGCCTCTTTTTCATCATTCGTTCAGCCAATGGTGTATCGGAAACGACCTCTCTACCTTCTCAAGGTAGGGGTAAGATTTGCATACACTCTACCCTCCCCATACCCCCGCCTATGGAATTACACTAGGTTGTTGTTGTTGTAGTTTGGTTTGTGGCTGGAGGAAGAGGGGGAAAGAGAATCCCGTGGGTGATATTAACCATACACTGATTGAGTGTTAGATGAAGTGGCAACCACTAGGTTACAACTCCAATCTTGTCTTAGTTTAGCTTTGTGTTTTGGTGTTGGAATCCATGTCGTCCTTTCTCTTTCTTGGAGGAAATGAGGTAATCAAAAGTGTTGATGGAACAGGTGACCCATTTCATGTGACTTCAGCTTCGGTTTTCAATTATATGCAACTAAATTGTTTAAACATATACAATGGTTGAACAATTCTTTTTAATGAAGAGAAGCTTTGTTCACAAAGGAATGGTTGATCGGTTGAGGCATACTAGTGACAATCTGGAAATTTCATCTTTTACCCCAGGTACAACACTTAGTCTGAGGTTTGCTGTGACCTCAATCTGACCAAACAACTCTGTCATAGAGAAAAAAGGATTGGAAAGAGGCCTTGGCTTACACCTGTTACCCCTCATTATGCCATTATGAACTTAATGGTAGCAAAATTGATGGTTAGAAGAGCAATTTTACACACTAATAAAAAAAGGAGTAGTTTTGCACTAGCTATGTCCCACAGATGATGTATCTGTTATTTTGTGTTTCCATGTGGTGGTTGACATATACATTACTTCATCAGAAAAAATGTGGTGGTTGATTCCCAATGCCGAAGAATACAACATAGTAATCCTCAAAAAAATGTGGTGGTTGACATATACATTACTTCATCAAAAAAATGTGGTGGTTGACATATTGTAGAAGTAGATTAGCTGAAGTGATGAGCAAATCAGTTGTACCTCTTACATTTTTGGTGTTTTTTAAAATTTATCTATATAGTTATTGTTTTCTGGGGTGAAGTGGGGTGCAAGAGGACTATAAGTACTAGTGAACACCATTACAAAGTTTTCGCTTTTCCTCCTTTAAGAAAGACTTCAGTTTTTCCTTCTAGAGCATTAACATGTAAATGAATTCTTGTTTTCAGAAGTCTAGAGAAGAGAAAGTCAAAACCATTCACTAGGTTAAGTTTTTATTTATTTGTTTTATTGTGCATATCTTTTCCCAAACTCATCCTCTTCTATGGTTTTGATGTACCTGGGAGGCACACAATGTTTCGAGCGTACGCAGATGAGTCAGCTACAGGGAGTTGTAGCATAAACTAATCTTGAGTTACTGATGGTTGTATGATTTGTGTACATGCCTACTTGGGTCATTGTAGTGTTAAACTGGTCATTGAAGTGGAGATGGATGGTAGATAGGTAAACTGAGAAGCGATAATAGAAGATATGACCATATCTTAGCTATGAATATCTGAAATTATACCAGTCATACACTCAGTGCTTATAAAGTTGATAGTTGTAATAGTCATTGAGGGTGTAGTGATTGGGCTGTACTGGATCACTTTCTCTTTTAGATCTTCTTTCGGTGGAAACCTGAACAATAAATTTTGGTGATCTATGATCCTTATCCTTGAACGTACTGTATCACTTTCTCTTTTAAGATGTTCTCTCTGTGGAAAGAGACTTTCTTCGTGATTTATGATGCTTATCCTCAGATGTTGCTTTTTTCCTTTTGGAAAAGCTAAGGCGCCCAAAGTCTCCAATCCTCTATGTGACTTAAGTAACATTTTCTGAATAGAAGGACATCTTTCGTTCACTTTGTTTTTCTTTTGAGGGCGAAAAACATACAAAGACACACCGTATACATCTAGTTAGAGATAAAAGTTCGGATCATCTACAATACTATTTTACTAAGAGTTGAGAGAAATTAATGTACATGATTCCCATCCCAATTTATGTATGGTATTTCCATCTCGGGACATCCCCAGGGAGAATATAGCTACTTCATCAGGCTTAGATATATTTAGGGTAATTTGTATGTGCATTCTGATGTAAGAAAAGTGGTACAACATTGAATTCTAATAGGAGTGCTGTATGAGGACAACATGATCTCATTGGCATGATGCTTATAATTTAAGTACATCAAGAACAAGATGAAGGCAAAGATCTACTAGCATATTTATTTGACTACTCTTTGGGTGTTATGCAGGCAAACAGGCACACTATTGTTCTCATGCAGACATCTCAGAACCGAGCAACTCGCACTTTCATGGATTACGAGTCAATAAGTCAAGCAATGGATGGTATGTATTGCGACATTGCTATAATTGCATTGCACTCTTGATATATTTGCCCTTGCTTTGAGGCAATACTTGGTTCCCCCTGAATGTAGGTAACCAAAAATAAGGCACAAACTTAGGAAAAGAAGTCAAGTTCGCGAACTTAATTAATCAACAGGATTTGTATCAGCAGCATGAAATCTGAAACTAGAATCCAATAGTTTACACCTTTAGTACTTGCAAACAATTTCATTATGCATTATAATCCATAGGAGAAAATCCTTCTCTCTTATTCGAAACTTTGACGAACACTTATTCTTGGTCTTCTCACCGAAGTTCAAGGAACTTTGTCTGGCTAATACAAGCATGTTAGTCTAATTTCCTGTTTTGTTTGTCACACTTCTAAAATTATGGGGGGCTAGAATTTTTTTGGTGGGAGAAATTATGTTGGACTAGAGCTAGATACATATAGGAGCGACGTCTATCTTTTGACTTCCAGGTAAAGGAAATCAAGGCAAATAAAGAATCACTCTCATGATTGGATTAGATAGTAAAAAGGAGCTGGGACCCATACCTACTTTTTAGGGATAAGTACGATCTTAATGTTGAAGGGAAATGTTTTGTATTGGAACTCCATAACATTGCATTTTTTTGCTTTGCATTATAGGTGACACTTCACATTCATAGATGGTTACTTTCATGAAAGCTTGTAAAACACTATCAAGAATCTGTTGTTATAGACCTCATGACAAGAAAGAAGGTTCATTGCTGGGATGTTAGTTCTGGTATAATAGTGGGACTTAACATATACTATAGCTAGTAATGAACTTGTAAGGTGAATTATCCAAAATAACTTGGTGGGAGTCAGGAGAGGTAGAGGCAGGCGTGATTAGTCATGACATGTCGCATCTTTAGCTTACTAAGGACATGACCTTAGATAGGAGGGTTTGGAGGGTGCGGATTAGAATAGAATGTTAGTTGGTAATTGAGCGTTCTCTCGCTTTTCTGCAGGATAGACTTGGTGCCATACCTGCATCTACTTTCTTACCAGTAGTATTAGCAATATTCTCGTAGTTTCGTATTCTTCGATTTCGGTTATCCCGTATGTTTGTTTGTGTTTTTTTTTTTTTACTTTCTTACTAGTAGTATTAGCAATATTCTCATAGTTTCTTATTCTTCGATTTCGGTTATCCTGTATGTTTGTTTGTGCTTTGGTTATCACACTATTTTGTTCTTGTTACTACTCGTTCTTCTGTATGTTGTAGTACTGTTTTCTATTTCATATTATTTCGTTATTGTTAGTTGTTACTGCTTGCATTTCTATATACCCTTTTTCAAACTACTTTGAAATGTTTTTTAAGCCAAGGGTCTATGGTAACAGCCTCTCTATCTCTATAAGGTAGGATTAAGGTCTGTGTGCATTGATCCCACTTGTGGGATTACATTGGGTATGTTGTTGTAGATGGAGGAAGAAAATATCATGGGCAGAAGACATTTTCTTCACATTTTTTGCATAAATTATTTACCTTGTGCATGTGATTTAAGCTTCAATGTTCCCTCTTATGTTTAGCCATTTTCTAAGATACTTTTTTCCTGCAGGAATTTGTGCTTTGTATGAGAGGAAACTCAAGGAATTGAACCCAGCCATCAGAGAGATCACTTACGACATCTCAGATCTTTACAATTTCATAGATGGCCTTGCTGATATGAGTGCATTAGTGTACCTCTTCCTCCCTCCCTCCTACTCTCTCTCTCTCTCTCCCCTCTCTCTCTCTCTCTCTCTCTCTCACACACACACACACAGAGATTCCACCTGTGCATCCATTGAACAGAATCCCAAATCAGAGAAATATGCAAGTATTGCACATTTCGTTACCAACACAGAAAAGCAAATATGAAAATATGGCTTTCTGTGAGCAGGTCTTTAAATGCTACTGCTTTGTCACACCAAAACTTTCAGTTCATCTCATTGATGTTAAAACATACACATACATCTTACACACGTTTCCATTTGACCTCTCGGGTTTCTGTACTTTCATTTCATGAACTGCTACGTGCACATCAAACAATTGGCCACTGGTCCATCATACCCGATAGAACACACATTGTTCATATTCTTAGCACTCACTACGCTTTTGAAATGTTAACTAATTCCAGCATTCTTTGTTGACTTGCTGCAGGTATGATCACTCAATCCAGGCTTACCTCCCCTATGACCGGCAGTGGATAAAACAGAAAACATTGCAACACCTGAAAAAACTGGCATCGCAGAGATAATATATCTTGAAGGCTAGTTTCTGTATACCATGTTCAATTAATTTCCTGATGGTTTTTATGAAGAAAGAGCTGTGGATTGGAAAATTGCAATCTGGAGTAAAAATCTATGTATGATACGCTTCTTTTCCCTGAAATCGAAATCTTATCTGCAGAGCTACAACTGTTGTCGGAACTGAACCTACACTGGCGTTGCAATTCGAATCATGGATGTATAACTATGCATAGTTCTGTAAATTGAGCACTTTAAACTTGCTAATGATTCTGAGTCTCATTTCTTGTCAGTACATTTACTTGAACAAATATATGGGCATGAAAAAGTCTTGGACTTGAGACAGTAGACACAATATTGTTGGATAGGTGTTGTTCAAGTCTAATTTGTTTTTCTTTATGATCTTGTGCTGAGGTTCTATTGGAAACAGCCTTCACATTCACAGGGTAGGGATGAGATTTGCATACACATTATCCTTCTCAGGTTCGACTCATGGAATTACAATGAGTATGTTATTCCACTGACTTGACTAGTCTTGCATATAACCTATATTTTATTATATTGATCTGTAAAACCATCTCTAGTTCAATCAAAATGATGACTGAAATAGAATTTGGTAAAACTGTGTACGTATTAACAAAGTACACAAATATTTGCTTATTGGGTGATAAAAGTATTAGTAATTCAAATAATTTTTGAGACCATACAAAAATATAAGATATAAAAGTGTCTTTAAGCCTATAATATTACAAAAATGTAGAAAATCACAGAAGATAAGTCTAATTAAACTTTGATTTTTCTTTTTTTTTGCAAGTTCAGATGGTAACCAATTTATCTTGACCTTGACAAGAAATTAAGTCATCATATGCCAATCCACATTGTCATTCTTATTTATTCAAATCTTTGATCTATTATTTCACAAAATCTTGAATTACATGATTCGACATACACATGCAATGCACATGTCAAGAAATTAATCTATTTTTTGGGGGAAAAAAGAAAATCTTACACGGAAAATACAAAGTTTTTTTATACATTATATACTCTTAACCTATAATAGGAACCAGTTACCAACAACAACGACATATCCAGTATAATCCCATAAGTAGGGTCTGGAGAGGATAGAGTGTACACAGACTTAACCCCTACTTCATAGAGATAGATAGCTTGTTTCTGATAGACGCTCAACGTAACTTAACAAAAAAAAGGCATTTCAAAGCAATGACTAATAAATTCATATAAATAAAAATCTACAAGCACTACTATGAATTTTCTAAGCATTGTGGTCCTGTTGTTGCAAGTTTGTTGACTAAAGCAAGTGCATTACTAGTCATATAACTCACATTTGTGACTTTGTTCAAGAGTAACTTGACTTGTTTTCTCTTTTTGTCTTCAAGCCCATCTAAGCAAGTGTCTTCATCAGTTAGAGCAGCACTTAGCCAAGTGGTCACATCCCCCATTTGGTCATTAAAAGTTTGGCTACTAAGTTTTCTTAGCACCCCTAATGAGTTGTGTAGATTGTCAAGTGCATCTTGCAAACAATCAACACAATCTAAAATAGCAACTCTACCTTTCCCTTTCAAGAAATTGTTTTTCCTCAATTTCAACAAGGATTGAGTGACACCCTTGGCTTGGCTTATTGTCACCGAGACCCCGGCCCGGGCCCACTTGCTAGGGTTGTCCTTGGCCGTCCTCGAGAATGATGCTAGCGAGTGGAGGCAAAGGTCCTGATATCGAGTCACACTACATGCATCGCGAAGATAACTTTCTCCTCCCTTACTCAAACACATTGTAGAACAAATTAGTGAAGTTAGACATGCTAGGACTAGTATTAATTTATTAGTCATGGTAAAGGTATCTAATTGAAGCAAATAAGAAATGGAAATACAATGCTTATAAAGAACTTCATGAAGTCCCCTTTTTAAAGATATGATATATGAGTGACTAGGATAAAGTTAAAGTAGGATATCTTTATTTGAGGAGTTTGTTAATGAAAACAAGAAAGTGGTGAATACATTAAAAGAAAGCAATTGTGTCTTAGATATGAGGGAACAAATCTTTAGACTAATGATGATCATGTTAAAAGGGCCAAAAGTTGTTTTATGTCCATTTCTAACTACACTTTTTCTGGAAACTGAGGAAAGAAAAAAACAGGAAAGTAAAATCAAGAAAAGATGAGATCACTTTAAAAGTGTATTGTCATTCTTTCCTTTTTTTTCAAAAACAAACTAGGGGTAGTTCTTGGTACTACATAAACAGATACTCAAACTTGGCCGCAACTGATAAGTAAGCACTCCAACTTTGAATATGCACATCTAGACAACTCAACTCATTTCCATTGTGTCAATTGAATAGTCCAACTTACAAAATGATCAACTAGACACCTCCAAAATTTATGTGTCACGTCAGCATCGAGTGTCCACGAGACACTGTGGGGACGAGTTGAAGTGTTAAGTTGTTAGTTGAAACCAAGTTAAGGTGTCTAGCTATACATACTCAAAGTTGGAGTGCTTACTTGTCAGCCAAAGCCAAAATTGAGTTTATGTTTATGTATCGCGCCAAAGGCCATCTTCAGAACATAAAGAAGTAGAGTAAAAAGAGAAGAAAATTGATAAGAAAGTAGAGCATCTTTGAGGTTTCATTTAACACAATCCATTTGTGAAGTTTCAAGCTGTAAAGAAGAATTTACATATATGATAAGAGTTACATCCAATTCTTAATAGAACATTGAGCATGAAATGGTAAAAGATCATCAAGCTGAATGTGTATGGATCACATTATACTTATATAATCCACAAGAAACAAGTGCCTTGCAAGTTTAACAGACAGTGTAACACTTCTGTTTTCACATGTTTGATGTCAATGTGACAAAAACTCGTAAAAATACAGAGAAAAATGAATCTTCTATCCAATGACTTTTACTATCTAAACTAAACCAAAATAATAATAATAATAATGGGTGGTGTCTAAACCTCATACCGGTAATCACTTCTATAAGTATGGTTATGGAAATAGTTAAGCTCAAAAACGTGTATAATCCACTATCTAGTATCCATGTTGTGAACCAGAGCGACAAGTTCGATATTTTCAGTCTGAGTTGCTGAGGTTCCAGTGGTTTCTTTTGAATCTGACATCTCGTCAGGAAGGATAGAGGAGTTGGGATCACTTCTGGGAATCAAAAATAGTATAAAAAGTGGAGTGATTCTCAAAATGTTCCTTATCAAAATGGCTAGCCAGAGATTATGAAACTTTGTCCTTGTAATTTTGAAGACATGAAGCAACAATCCGCCAAACCATGTTGATGTCAGAAGTCCGGTATTGTCAATTGACATGAGCAAGGCGAAAAATGTGCCTTCAATGCCAGGCGGACACAGCTTGGAACTTAGAACAAGAAGTGGCATCCACTTTAGGCGTCCAACCAATTGAGTTACACTTGCATCCATCACCATGAAGAAATAATCAGGTACGCCAATTTTCAAATTTAAACGCAATACTAGCACCAAATCTAGCATTCCTGACAGACCAAACAATAACTGAGTCCAAAAGAGCAGGTCTCGAAAAGAATGGTCTTTCAATCCATATTGGTACAGTATAGCCCCTAATAGTGATCCAATGGAGGCTACTGCTGATATGTATCCGATATACTCCTGCAGGAATAAAGCATTTACAGAATTTCACATTTCCATTATGAGTTCATCTACCAATAATACCAAAAAAACGCATGTTTAATGGAACGCATAATACATAAGCATACACTCACACTCGTCCTCAACCAGCAAGTAAATACATACTCCAACTTTGAGTATGCACATCTAGACACCTCAACCTGTCTCCACTTTGTCAACTGAACACTCCAACTTACAAAATGATCATCTAGACACCTCCAAAACTTAAGTGTCATGTCAGCATCGGGTGTCCACGAGACAGTGGGGACGAGTTAGAGTATTTAGTTGTCGATTGAGACCAAGTTGAGGTATCAAGATGTGCACTCTCTAAGTTGGAATATTGAGTTGCCAGTTGAGACCAAGTTTGAGTGTTTGTTTATGTATTGTACCTTAATAGAATATCCCATGTGGGCTTCTTCCATTCTAAATAAGAGAACTTACATGAAATAGGAAGAAAGAAAAGTGCATTCAATCAGGTAAATCAATTTTTCTTATCCCCAAAAAGAGTACAAAGAACTAATTTTAATTTGATAATAAGGTTTTCTGATGCATTTACAACATTAACAAGAAGTCAAACCAAGATGTCAAATGAAAAGATAGGAGAGGCCTACTGTATGTATAGTTGATAGGGTAAGCAACATTTGGCTTAGCATCTAAGCAGGTTAACTTGGGCCTCTGAGTTCCCTTATTTGTTTTTGTCCTTGTATAATTTTGTGATGTGTTGTTAGTTAGAGCCTAGAGGGGGATACTCTCAATTATGCAGAACCTCTCGTGTGATGTCTCCTCACTCTAATTAAAGCCTTGCAAGTTGGATATTTTGGAAATGTGTTATTAGTTCCTTTGGTTAACAGTAAGTTAAATGAATTTATGATTCTAAAATGTACTTGGCTTGATAGGAATGTGACATGTCTAACAGTTATTCACCTTTGAAAAATGTGGTCCTCCCTTTGCATCTGTTGCCCAGTAGAACATTCCTTCCTGGATATCTACACTCACCGCAAAGGATAAGTACATATAAAGACATGGTCGCCAAACTTCCGGGCATTTCAAAGTATTCCACATAGCCTTGGCCGCATCAGTTAAGTTCTGATTTACCTGAGGACGGATTATGATTTTAGAGACTGAGTTGTTCACAAATAGTAGAGAGATGAGATGTAAGTACCTGTTGATAAGCAAAGTTGTGTGTCGGAGATTCCTTGAGCAAAACTCCTACCAAAATAACAAGCCCGGCTGGTATGGACAATAAACCATATACCCCCTTTTTTTCAAAGAAAAGAATTCAGAAGTAATCTACTATAATTAGACATTCACTAGACTTCCCATAATGAATATATAAAAAGTTGTTTAAATTATGGATAGAAAGCTAACCATAGGGCCAAGTAAGTGAACTAATATGCCACTTAAAGAATATCCCACTAGTGCCCCAATTGAGGAACTCAAGGCACATAAGCTTTGCATATCAGCTGCAAGGGAAGGATGAGAACCACTGTTTTGCGCCACACATGCATCAACAGTCACGTCAGCTATAGCAACCGCAGCACTTCCTGCTGTCAAGGAGAGCAGTGCAAGCACAATATGCAAGTTCTTGTGCAACGATAAGAACAGCATGGAGACAACTCCAAGAGAACCTGGAATCATTAATGTCATGCTTTCATAAAAAGAATGAAAAAAATAGCAAATATGCCAAAGAAATAATAAACAAAGGCGATATTCAGTTAACTTTTTTCATTGAATTTACTTTTGTCAGCATTTTGATTCATTAAACAAGTTATGGTAAGGATGTCAAGAAAAACTAGCACGAGACACTTCAAAATTTCATCAGTTTCAACCAATATTCCCTTGGGGTGCAGGCAAATGGTAGAAGTGTCATCAAGTGCAGATGAAAATTTTACTGTATCAGTTTCTTTCAGAAAACTCGAAAAGGGGAATTAATTTCATCCATCAGCATTAGCTAATGTCTCCTTAGCGAGTACCATAAAACTAAAATCTTAGTTAACAAGATATATTTCAACACTTGCATGATCCTTCCTTCAAAGACAATAATACTGATGTCTACATTAATCTAGGTTGTTAACATTTTCTTTGACCAAGATATATTTCCAATTTTAGTGGTGTCAGGGCTGAGTGTCTTAAAACCTAAGTTGTTCGGACTCTCCAAAAATGTTGCCGCACCCGTGTCGGATCCTTCAAAAATCCACTATTTTCGGAGGATCCGATACGCACCCGTCGAAATTTTTGAAGAGTCCAAGCAACATAGCTCAAAACAAATTGTAACAAAAGCAAAAAGGAAGTCTCTTTTTAGTAGAATGGAATGGAGTCATTTACATGGAGCTAGAATAGATTTAAATCCAAATTCATTTCAGAGGTAGATGAGGACTTTTAAGATCATATCAATATTTTAGTTCCTTTTGGGGGGGAGGGGATAAGAATGTATTATCAGAAGTTTGAAGTGTAAATGTAGCCACTTTTCTGGCCAAATGTTAAAGAATATGAGAAGCATATTCAAAGTGCTATAGTCTTAAACCTAAGAGTTTCCTATAAATGCACTCACCTGCACTAACTACAGCTTAGAAGGCTGGGGAAGATTCCAATTATTTGAAAATGTAGGAGAGCACGTTATCACCTTATTAGCAAATTCCTAATCCTACTGATTATTACTCTGCTACTATCTTATTCTTCAATTGTAGTATTACCTATTGTTTCTTTGCTTCAGTTAACATACTATTTTGTGGTTGCTACTGTTCTCTGCTTCATTGTTTTCAGCATGGCTTATTCGCTATTGTATTTGCTATACATATTTGTTTTTTTATATGATTTACTTGAGCTAAGGGTCTATTTGAACCAGTCTCTCTACATTCAGAAGGTAGGGGTAAGGGTTGCATCCATACCACCTCCCCAGACCCCACTTGTGGGATTACACCGGATATATTGTTGTTGTTGTACTGATTATGAGTACCATATATAATTCATTAAGTTGTCCAATTTATGTTACACTAGTTGAAAAGATGGCTTACACTAATTAATATGCCTACAAATCCTCTAACTATGGAATTTCTTTTTCGTGATCATATACATATATTCAGTTCATACGAAATTATACACATACATAATACAACATAGTTACACTCCCATTGATATGCTCCAACCTTGCTACAAATATATTTATCCTTGGGTGATAAAATCGGCATTTCCCTTGGACTGGAATGTGTAATAAACTTCAAATATCGCACTTGATGGAAAGGGTTTCTTGACTGTCTAAGGATCACATTCTCCCTTGTAATGCATACTTACCTGCCAAACCTACATTATGTGAAGACCCATTGAATCCCATAGTTGCCGAAGTTCCATTACCTTTTGTTCCTACAATCTTTTGATTGCCCTTAGGGGGTGGAAAAGATTATTAATCCTTGGAATATGATTACTAATTTTCTTAGTATCATGTCTGAATTACAGTAAACAATTGCCTGACAATAAATAGTAATTCTCTAGTAACAAATCTTTGATTCCAGGAATTTCCTTACCTGATGATACACATATTTTTTGATAAAGTTCAAATTATTGAAGAACGAAAGCACTAAGAAAGTCTTACATAAGTTTACAAGTTCAATAACATACTCACACACTTCAACTTCCTGTTGTAGCTTTCAATATTTATGATTGAATAACTACAACTGTTAGGAACTTCAGAGATGCTCTTAGTCTATGCATGACAACCAACAAAGTTTTTATTTGTTTGAAATCCTAAGGTTATCCAAATCACAGCAGAGACCAAATCACTTCGTGATTTCTTTCTCATCAACCTAAGCCTTTTGTGGACAAATTTACTCAGTACCATACAGTAGGAGGTAGCAGGTACCTCATCGAATAGGCTAGGTGTGCACAAGTTGGTGTGGACACCACTGTTATCAACAAAAGAATCCAAAGGTTACCTAAACAAGAAAATATTCATGGAACCTTCTTCGCAAGACATGTCAAATGGACATGTTATGTCATATGTGAGCTGATTGAAATAGATAGAGGAAAAGAACAGTCTATGATTAAACCTATACAAAATATATTTGTGTCCAACAAAATTGGCTTAAGAATATATTGATTAGTGAGTAATATTCTTCCCTACCCTATTCAACACAACCCTATTTCTTAAGTAATTGTTAAAAGATGAAATAGAAATCTTAATCCTAGATATAGTAGATAAGCTTGTTTTCTAGTGCCTGTAAAGTGTACTATGAAGTTTGGACATTTAAACCTGAAGCACTACACACTTGATGAAGGAATCTAAGCATCCATCTCAGAAACTTAAGGCAATGGGTGGAGTAACATTATAAACCTCTTTGGAAACTCTTATACAAACAAATGTGTGAAATAAATCAAAAATTTGGAATATGTTTGGCTTTGATATAATATGAAAGAATTTGAGCATCCTACTGGAAACCTTAAGACAGTGGGTGGAGTGGCCCAGGCACTAAAACTTGCTTATGAAAACCTTACATTGCCTATGAGGATAAGTGCATACAACCCCTTAACTAGTACTATATTTTTGTTTACTTTTTTGAAAATTCCCAAGAAGGAAATTGGCAATCTCAGGTTTGTTCTTAACTTGTTTGTAGTCACATTTAATTTCCTCTCCATCAAAGAATTTGTAGATGATTTAAATATATTATGATGCACCAATAATTGAATTCTCACAGGCAGCATTCTTAAAACTCTTATACTCCCCATTTGAGAACAGCAATGTACTTCAAACGCTCAACTCAAATTACAAGCCTAAGTTTGAGTTGTTTGTAACCGACATGCGACTCAACTGAAGCTACACCTGAACATGCTACCAAAAGAAACTACTTTCAACATACTGATAAAAGCTTTCTTAAAATGGAGAGAAATATGTGCCAGTAGCATATTCTATGACTCTGGTTCTTTCAATGACAGTTGAGCTTGAGAGCCATAGGAGTTTTAGCTAAAGTTCTGGAAAAGATATCACATTGGGATCTTATCTTTTTACCAAGGTTTCCTGCTACTTATGTGCCTAACTCCACTAAAAAATTTCTTTTTTCTTATTAATAAGTCCACTTATAACATGGGATTACCCAGTTTTAGCAAGTACTATAATATTATGTGGACGGATTTCAACTAGCTATCAGCCTTGAAACAACATTAACTACAGCTAAATTAACAGATAATCAAGAGTCTAAAATCAACAGTAAAACAAAATAAAAGCTAAATGGCATTGCATATTTTACCCGCAAACAAGAAATAAGGTCTGCGACGATACCCCAAAATGGGAACAGCATCAGTGAGAAGACCCCAAAGAGGCTTGACCATCCAGGGGATTGAAGTTATCCCTGAATAAACCTGAGATTCAGAAGGTTGAACTTTTTGTACATCCTTCATATAGTACTCTGTGCTTATTCTGGAAAAAGCTCCACCAAGTCCTTGGCTTACTCCATATACAATCACCACACTAAACACAAAATTCCAGTGTAATTCCATAGCAAGCATTTTGAACCAGTTGACTGGAGCACAAATAGAACTACAGATCCCATTATTATGCTCACTTTCTTGCACTTCCTCATCCTCACTATGAATAATTTGAAGTTTGGCTTCTTCCCCCTCACTATGAATAATTTGAAGTTTCTCTTCTCCCCCCATCACTCCCCAAATCTGCAAAATGGGATCCCAAAAGAACAAGAAAACCCCACTTCAAGATTGGACCTTTTCAAGATCCTGGTACACAAAATGTCCTGGTGAAGTCAACTTCCAAGCAAATGGAGATCCCAATCTGTAAAACCCCAGTTCAAGATTAGGCCTTTACAATATTCTGGTACAAAATATGTCTTGGAAAACAGGAAAAGTCAACTTCCAAGCAAATGGGGATCCCAATCTGTAAAACCCCACTTCAAGATTAGGCCTTTTCAATGTTCTAGCACAATAAAAGCATGGAAAAGTCAACTTCCAAGCAAATGGGGATCTCTTAAGCTTGTTTGTCCCATGGGGTTTTAGAGATTTCTTCCTAAACTTGGACTATTCCTCAAATAGCAATGAAATAAACTGTCTTTAAAAAAAAATACAATAAAGATTCAAACTTTATCTGATCTGAAAGCTAAATTCCCAAAAATATTCCTCCCCTAGACCATTAATTATTCTTTCAACTTGCATATTGCTCCAAATTTCTCTCTGTGTTTGTCTGTTTGAGAAGGGTAAAAAACAGGTAGATTCAAGAATGGTTGTTGGGGAGACAAAGGGAAAATTTCAAGGTAGCTAAGTTTTAACATTTTCTTGTTCACACTTCACATCAAACTTGTGTATTATTATACAGTAAATAAAATCATCCCAAGGGAGAAGGAAGGCTGTAATAAAGGATTTAGCATTTTCAAACGAAAGACTACGGCTACTACATGCTGTTTTGTCTTTGTTAAAATACATACAATAATAAAGAAATTACATGTCATTTGTATATTTTGTTCGGATAATGAGGAGAACATGTCATTGTGAGTATAAGTATAACACCACTTTCTTTATTTTATGTCTACTAATATTATTATATATGTAATATTAGGTCCTAATGGCATGTTGTGAAAAAAAATCTTTGATTTGTTTCTTTCAAAATCTCAAATGAAAGATTTTTAAGATTTCTTCTTGTCTTTTTTATTTTTCTTGGAATCTCACTTTTTTTTTTTGCTTCTTGATAACTCAAATTCATATTGATTAAACGCAAAGTATTATGAGTTTGTTAGATTTGTTATTGTTTTGACAAATTGTTGATTGGAAATTGTTTTTTTATGATACATAAAACTTATGTTTCAAATTAAATTTCAAAAATATATTTATCATTAATTTACGACAAATTTTACATTCACTTCATACGCGACTTTTTAACCTCAGTAGCATATGTCTGGACATTTTAAATTTGGGCGAACCTATAAAATAAAAAAGGTAGACATTAGTTAAAAGCAAACAACACAAATTTCACTACGAAAATTATTTTCCTTCACGTGATTTTTAATATTATAAATCTTACCAAAATTTGAACTTCAAATACATGTATCTGGCGCGTCAAGATCATGTATCTCGGATACATGAGATCAAAATTAGGTGTAGTTTGTTTTAGATTACATTGTATCTAACTCCATCACTCATCTCTTTCTTTGTATCTGCATTTCATAATGTATTTGGTATCTCAGACACATGTATCTAGTATGATTTGTATGTATCTGGATACGCAGACTCTCTCCTTCACCTCCCTTGTATCTTGCTCATCTTTTTAAAGTGTATATGATAGTATATTACATGTATCTAAGTCTATCTGACTTGACATATAGTATGAAATTACTAATTAAGAGACGGTATGTAACTTTTTCAAACTATAGAAAGAACGAGTTAATATGATAAGAATGTTTGTGTAATTAGGTAGTCGTCAACCTCAAAAGCGGATCTTTGGGGGGGGGGGGGGGGGGGGGGGGGGGGGGGGGGGGGGGGGGGGGGGGGGGGGGGGGGGGGGGGG
>JAJOOS010034731.1:0-20924 GCA_029582725.1 Solanum chiquidenum | reverse complement strand
TGAAGAAAAGTCGTCTTCTCCTTTTCTTTTCTTTTCTTATTTCTCAACTTTTCTTAGGGATTATTATAGTGTAAAAGTGTTGAAATCGATCTACTATAGTTGCCATTGTTAGAATTTTATAGTTTTTCGTTGTGTTTTTGAGTAATTGCTACTGTAGGGCTATGGAAAAAACCATGAAATCGAAAAATTAGGGCTATCAATGGCTATTTTGGGTTTATATTTGGGGAAGATGATATAGAGTGATTAAATAATTAATAATAAAGAAAGAAAATGACACGTGTCACTTTTAAACTGGTCCATGGCAGTGAAAACGCTGCATGACGCGCCTCACGTACGTGGTAACAACCCAGACGAGGGAATGGGTCAAAATGGCCCATTTACAACGATATTAAATAGTTTTGTGGGGTGATAGGACACTTGAAAAGTTAAGGTGTCTTTATGCAAATACGGGACAACTTTGATTGTGTCTTTATGCAAATACGAAACAACTTTGATTGTGTCTTTATGTCTTTTCTCGGATATTTTTAATAAAGACACAAAAAAGACTTGGATGCTCAATCAATACTGGTTCCCTATTTACTAGTATTTCTATATGTTACTATCTTTTTTCCTTCTATTAATAGTTTGGACGTACAAAGATTCTGACATATTTTGTTGGTTTGCTTTATAGTGTGGAAAGTAACTTTTATTTGATTGCTTTAATTTTCGAGTCCTTAATTTTTGCCCTTTAATAATTAAACTTAGACTTATAGCCAGAAAGACATGAATTCTTTAAAATTTGAAATCATATTAGATATAACTTAAAGGCTTAAGTCATCTGCAGCCTCTTAAAGTTGTTCATATATTTCAGTTAGACAACTTAACTATGACTATTACCTATTAAACATCTGAATTGTTCAAAAAGTATATCTATTAAACACAAAATATTAATGTGGCAAAAAAAATATTTTTCACTTCCGCTAAGCTCGTGAAAAAATCTTAAATAACATTTTATTTTTATTTTTTCCAAAAAAACTTAATACTTTTTCTTCTTTGACTGCCACTTGGCATTTAAATATTTAATTTTTTTATAAAATATTTTAAAAAGTAATACTGATTCTTAAAACCAAAAAAAAAAGTCCCCACCCCACCCACTTTAAGTCGTTTTCTCGAAGAAGGCCACTACACTCCATTTTTATTTTTTTGCTTTTCTTTTTCTATTCTATCTCTTTTCAATATTTATTAAAAAAATAAAATTGAATCAGCTAATTGAATTTGAAGGAAAAAAAGAAGAAACAACATGGGCCGTTATCTCCGTCACCTTCAAATAAATATTACCATTTAAATTAAAATGTAAACCCACTAAAATTATTTAAAATAATATTAGATTGATTCGATAAAACTAATTTAGGTCCTCTCAATTTCTCTTTGCTATCGATTTCAAGACGATTGACAGACTCTCTTTCTTCATCACTCTTGTATCAGTCTCTTTGAATATATATCTCTTTGACGTATTAGGAATAAAAAATAATTATGTAAGCAATCACCAAAGAAAATGAATTTTGTCTTTGAGAAAGAAAATCTTGCTAGGAAGAAGAGGAAGAAGATGATGAAGAAAGGGAGTTGGGGTAGGGTGGACTTCTTATTTATTTTGTTTTTATAAAAAAATAGATGAAAAATTTATTTGAAATAATTTTCATTCTTTTTAACATTAAAATTCTTTTTAAAAAAAATATAATTTTGGGCCCAACGCCACATGTTATCTTTTAATTAGTCATTTTGCCACATCACAACAAGTGTATTACACACATTTTATTTTTTTTGCTTATTATCGAATAATGTCTAATAGGAACAAGTTTTGAATAGATAAAAATGTTCAATAGGTACTAGCCCTAGTTGAGGTGTCTAAGTGAATTATGCGGATAATTTTAAGAGACCGTAGATAACTTAAGCTAACTTAAAAGATATTATGATACGAAAATATATGTATTTATATCTGGTCGATTTATTTATTTATTTAAATATGAGAGGCATAAGTTAAAAGACAACCCAAATAAGAGCTAAATGTCAATGAACCATTATATACGCATATGTGGGTCTTACTTGTGGGCTTCCAAGATTCTTCTTATCTTACAATTGACTTATTCAATTTGGGATAATTAGAATCTTTGATGAATTTAATTTGGATAATTAGAATATTTGATGAGTTTAATTTGGGATAAATGGAATCTTTGATGAATTTAGAAGCTAATATAACTTCTATAACAATCATCTTCTATAATAAAGTAATATTTTACTGTAACAAATAACTTTTCTTTAGAGCTGATTTTCATATTATGTAAAATAGAATCTCGTTATAGTACACAACTAAAAATATTTAGACAAACAACGTTGTTATAAAGAAGTTTAATGGTATAAATATGTGATGCCTAACTGCAGTGAAAGATCTAGAACTTTGATGTTGTCAATTTTGATTTTGAATTTTGTTGAACTCGTGATTAGATGCGCTAACTATTTTGATGCAAATTATGAGCTTACATATTTAGTAATATATCAATTAGGTGCTTTCTTTTAGCTTAAATATGAAGCTATGAATTATTAGAGTATATAGGAAGAGTATATTTTATCCATAGTTTGATTCAAAGAAGTGACATTGCACAAAAAGTAAATAAAAGAAAGAATTAGTAATGAAAAAACTGAACATATTTTTCTATAAAATATTAAAATCAAAGCAATTACTAATTCACTTTTTATACAACCAAATAACACTCATACACTATTAAAAAAATAGGAAACAAACGACGAATTTTAGCGACAAATTATTAATCATTTACTAAGTAATGACGAATTATCTACGAAACTATGTCTTTGGCCAAATAAATATAAAATAGCGACATATCAAAATGAACAAAAAGACAAAAACACACATTAAAATGATCGTAATTACCTTTTTTGCATTGTTGATGTGGACTTACAACTAAAGAGTGTTGGCCATTTGAATTAATTCCACAAAAATATATTTGGCCATTTGATTATGATCGTTCGTTTTCATATAGATGTTAATACTTATGTTATATTTTGTGTGGGGTGGAAAAGCTAAAGAGTAGAGTCCAAAGAAAGCAAGAAAAAACAAATGTATAAATACAGAATATTAAATGAGAAATCAAATAAAAAAGAATATTTGGTGAAATTTAAACCTCACACAATTGTTATGAATGGTTCAAATTATTTGAATTATTACTATTTAAAATAAAAATTGATTTCCACACTGTCATACATAGGCTTGTGTGGTGGAAGAAGAGATAGGAATACCCAATCACTGATTAAGATATATAGTATGGCTACTCTATTTAATGAAACGTAGAACTTATCTTTAAATCTTGGTGAAACAATGTTATCACACAGTACCCTAAACACGAGCCTATGCTTCACCCTCTTTACTCTAATACAATGTGAAAAATCATCGTTAATGTCTCCATTTTCATAAATTATAGACCCAAAATACTTGAACGTAAACGATAGCACATCTCATTGGCCGACATACATCAGATACGAGATAACCATAAAAAGGTAATATTGAATGGACTTGAGATTAGTTACATTTGACAATACAAAGCTACAAACAAAATATTCACAGTTTTTTTGCGGTACAACTTGAAAAACACAAGAGCACACTCTGTTTATCAATTCTTTCTTTCTTCTTCAAAATCTATAAAACCACCATCATCATCCATTGAAGATTCACCAGAAATACCTGGTTTCTCCGTTGGGACAAACATCTCTTGTATA
This sequence comes from Solanum chiquidenum, assembly GCA_029582725.1. NCBI lineage: Eukaryota > Viridiplantae > Streptophyta > Magnoliopsida > Solanales > Solanaceae > Solanum > Solanum chiquidenum. The sequence goes on along the minus strand of JAJOOS010034731.1, from coordinate 17,156 downwards.
CGAATTTTCTTCATATCAAACCATCCACCAACAGGCTTTTCAGATAATGAAGCCAAACCCTTAAATGCAAAATCATTTGCTATTGTGGTATCAACGCCTATGGTTCTAGCGTAAAGTCCTCTGCTTCCAGTAACCAGCATATTTCGTGTCTCTTCACCACTACGAGAAAGCACAGGAGGCAGTAGATCAATCAGCTGTGGGCTGGGCTGGTTGGAGTTATTTATGAGCAACCGAAGAGTCTCCCTGGCACTTTTCTCAGCCATTGATTCTGTTTCTGGAGGAATTAAAGGATTCACTAAATTTGGGTGTAACTGTGGAATACTGCCAGAGATAGCAGGGCCTGCGCTGACAAAGTAACCTTGCCCAGAAGAGCACACGTCAATAACAGGAATATGAACTATAGAATCGCCTACTAAAGGTGTGAAAGTAGGTATTTGCTGTGAAGACCCCAAAGAAAATGGCAACCTGATCAATGGCTCGGGCAGAAGAGGTGGGAAATCTAAAGAGGAGACATCAGTGACAAGAGACGGCTTTGGTGTCAAAATACTAGATGAACAAGCAGAAGGTGCTATTGATGAAAGTAGTGGTATTGAAGAGTCCGTGGATAAAATAGGCAAATGTGGAGTTCCAACTGAGAACTGCAGAGTGGATACAGCAGGAGGACACCAACAGTAATAAGGAGAGAAAACTGTTGAATCCAGAGAATGAACAGTAGCTGCAGAGCCTCGGAAAGGAAGGGCAGCAACAAGTGGCTCCAAAACATTTGAAGGACGAGTTTCTCTTCCAATCTTATTGTCTTCAACATAAGTTGAACTGAGTGCATCTGTGCTACTTATGCCTGCAATCTGGCTATCTACACATGAAAGATAGCTATCACCATGCTGCCTCGGCCCGTCTCTAGAAACAAATACAGATGACGAGTTCCTGAGCATGCTATCTTTAAAAGCATTAGACATAGGACTAAGGCTGCTCATCAGGCTGGTGTTTGATCCCATGCTACTGACGTGCTCAGGCCGCAGAGGTTTCTGAGATGCAACTGATATCTGGGCATCAAGACCAAGTTCTGAAGAATCAACAAAGCCAGCAATGGAAGGATCTCTTGACATCATGGAACTTGCTTGAGGATTTATGGCTGCTGAACCATGAAGATAAGCTCGAAGATGAATGGCGAAACAGTCTATCCGCGATTCATTGATTCCAGTTAATTCAGCCAAGGAAGGCTTCATCTTAATCAAATCCCTCATCTACGACAACCACAATCAATAATGATATTAGTCATCTACATATGCAAGTACAATATAACAAATATTCAGTAGTTCATCACACACAGTAAACATAAGAAATATACCTTTCTCCGCAACTCATCTCCAAGGAGCTTAGACTTCTCTGAACACCAAAAGTAGAAAGTCTCACCATCAGGGATACTAATAAGAAAAGAGCGTCCAGACTCGTCTGCTACAATATCTTTGATCTCTATGGCAGAACAATCAGATTCACTGCAAAATGTTCCAACTCTCTCTGTGCTGCCGTCATCCCCAATGAATGAGATGCGCAAGTCCGATGTTGGCAGAATTGCAAGGTTTAAGTTCCCCCTGTTGCAACAACACAAGAAGAAAAGAAATGTTTAAGATGAGTTAGATTGTCAATAAGTTACATACTAAATCAAATGTAACCAAATACAGGCACACTTGTGACTTGCGCATCCTAAATCTAACACCCTTGCCTGAGGAAATGATATTTATGAGTTCCCAAAGATATTCTCCAAAATTACAAAAATTAAGGCAGCTAAACAGGCCTTCAACACCTAATTTATGTATTTTCCTTCTTTCCACAAGAATTTTTACTGGACAAGCTAGCCTATAAAAACAAGGACAACAACTTGTGCAATTGAACAGCATTACCAACATAAATAATTATAATTTAGGTGAACCTTATGATTTTTAGAAACAAGTGCTAGTTAAGATAGACTATACATTAACATGCCAGTAAGTTCAACTCGTTAACTAGAAGTTCACTTAAGACGCATACGAGATACATATTTATTATAGAGACTAAATTACAGTTCTCACCAAAAGAAGATTTTGGTTTGGTGAGGTAAGGAGCCAGTCACTCCTCCATTCACATAAAACATTGAGTAAAAGAGACAAAAGCCAGTTGGAATCTAATATTAGAAATCTCTTTGCTTACACAGGATGTCATCAAAGAATAAAAGGACAAATTAAAGCAGAATGTAGCAATGTAAAGGCACATACTGAGCTATAAACAAGAAATGGCAGGACAGCATGAAAGATAGATATGACAAACTGAACAGTATTAAAACTTCTAGGATGGTTCAGATAAAAGACAAACAAACCACATTTATTCCATAAATAAAAAAGCACCAAAGGGTTACCAGTCAAACTTCTAGATAATTCAGAGAGAAGCAATTAAATCATGTAATATAAGAGCATGAAACTACCTTGACTTCTCCTTAATTCAGAGATCATAATAGTAAACGCCCAATTTTACCTACAAGTCAAAAGATATTTTCACGTGGAAGCATGAACATTTGTCACCATCAATAAACAAGACAGCATCTGGCAACTTCTAGCCACGATCAACTAAGGTTATGTACAGGTTAAAATATAGTATCAAACAAGCAGAGAAAGATATTGCAACTTCTATGGTGAAATAATCAATAATCAAAAAGAGAAAAATAAGAGAATATTTTAACACTGTAATAATGCCCATATGCAGCAATAGGACGAAATAGAAAACATAACACTCACTGATTGATCAGTGCAAACACACTTCTTCCAGTCTGATGGGACTTGTTGCCCTAAATACCAAATTCAAAACCTATTCTTTCATCTCCATTCATGCAAAACTGACAAAGGTACCATACGTAGCAAGATTATGAAGGAGACAATGCTGCAATGATACTATAAAACAGGGTGATAAGACAACAACACACTCACTAATACATCAAGGGGAACACACTTCTACAAGTCTAAAAGGAATTAGTATTGAGGATTACCAAATTAACAACTTATTTTCTCATCTCCATTCAGACAAAATCACAAAATATACGAACCTTTACGGTGCCTCCACATGTCAACATGCACCTCCTAGCAATAAGCAGTCTCATATCAAGATACAGAGATTTATTATAGTATCCAGCAAGCAGTACTGATCATGAGATGATATGATGCGTCTGCAATTCATGTACTATGTACTCGAAATTTGAACCCTAAACGAGTTTAGGGATCAGGAAACAAGAAAATCTCCTGAGTACAGCCTAATGTGAGCATATCACCTCTAGGAACAAATAATTTAACTGGATTCCAAGTGTTATACGTTCACCAGCACAAAGCATGCAGCAGTCACAAGCAACAAAGAAAAGAAAGGGTGAATGAGCAACAACACATTCCCCAGCATCTTACAACAGAACATCATCACTCAAGATGGCCATTTGAAAGAACACTTCCCTTTTCCAGAAAAATATAACTAGGTACATGCTTGAAGTACCAAATACTGCTAATGAACCCATCAACCGACTACCTAGCCTCTCTTCAGAATCCATTGGCCCATTTCCTAACTACTAATGAACGGTCATACTGCTACATCTGTACATTAACAACATCACTTCTTTCTTTTCTCTTTTTTGTTTCAACAAGCCAATCATCTTTTGCTCTAACCCTCTTTCTGTTATGCTAAATGTAATTTCACTTTATTTGACCAATCAAAAGAGTAATACTACCATTTTGAATTCAACTAATCTCTGTTCAACTATTTCAAACATAAGCACATGACATGAAAAGTTAAAGTCATCTGCCTTGCAAACTTCAAAGGAGGCAAATGACATGTTAACTTTAGAACTATATGTCTTCTATCTACAGGCAACACTAACAACATATAACACTTCAAGTTCACTGTTAATAAAAAGAGACACATTTTCAGAATGAACCAGTGGTAACTAAATTCTATTCATGAATAGGAACGTCAGTATATAAGTAACTACAAACAGAAGTTCTCATTTGCTTACTGAAAATGTAATAGTACTAGATATGAATCCACCAGGATACAATAATTGCAAAATTTTATTGTCTTCAGCATCCTGACTAGATGGGCTTGTGAGAAAGCCACTGAGCTAGAATAATTGCTAAGACCACTATGTTTGATAAATATGCTAATCTTAGCTTCGAGTAATATAGCAATCCAATCTTTCCAGAGACGAGATTACGCACATAACAATCGCAAATAAATGCATCAAGTTCCCTAAAATGCAGGGAGAAATGAGGATATGAAGAACACAATCTAAGTCCACCAATCAATCAGGAAGGAACTGATTATTAGAATGCCCAAAACAACTACAAGTCACAATCAAATATGCTGGAGCCAAGCACCCCACACATGGAAAACGTCATATAATGCATATGAAAGGTATAAAGTTCACTGCAACTACCTTGTAGCAGTTGGGGACAACAGCGTCCCTTGCTTCCTGATCTTCCCAACCCGCATTGAAACAAGTGGAATGCACAAACACCTCGCGAGCATTCCAACTTCCGATGGCTCAAAGTTCTGTCAATACAATCAGATTCAACTCCAATTACAAATTACACCTCCAACGAACATCAAAATCAAAATCTAAAACAAATTCATAGAATTTACAACATACTTGACTAAGATGAGCGAGCAATCGATCTTCAGCAGCACCAGCAGAAACATTTAGCTTCAACAAAGGCTTTAACCTCTCATCCACTCTACAAGCTCCCATAACCTGCAAATCCAGTGCCAGAAGCCACTGAAGAACGTTCGTTTCTCCTGATGCAAGCATACCGCTCGATAAAACGTCATCGTACAAAGCATCCTCCGACGATGAATCGTCCAATTCCTCCTGGAGATTTGAATTCTCTACCTCATCATCGATTTCGAGATTGTTCATAGATTGTTGTTTCACCATTTTTTTTATAGAAAAATTCAATGAATTAAGGTTTAAATTTGTTCGTAAATCAGCAAATCGATTGAAATCTATGAATGAAAATTAAAAAAATCCAACAAATTCAGAGAGATTTGAGAGAAAATCACGGGAGCCACACGACGAACAGTTACGAATAGGGAAGATAAAAGTAATCCAGTTTATTATAAATAGGATTGATGGACGGATTTGAAATGTGGTAATGAAATGTGATTTTGGGGATTAATTTGGAATCCGGGCAATCATGGCATTTGCTTACGCCAAGCTGACTTTTCATAGGCCCAGGTTGTTTATTGTGGGACCCATGTGGGGACAATGGCGGTGACAATGAACAACGCCACATCAGCTCCACACGACCAGATATTTATTAATTGGCGAATCAGATATTTATTTAGATTTTAAACCCCTCCTCGCCCCCCCGGCTTGTTGGGACCCACTTCCTGATCGTCACTGTGCTGAGTCTTGCCGGTTCTCTATGAACCTTTTTAGATATATATATATATATATATATATATTAGATTTACACATATATCTGACTTTCTCACTTCTCATTCGCCTCTCTCCTTTTCTTGCTTGCCTCTTTTCCGTTGTATTTGCATAATAGACTGTATACAGAAACTGTCACTCGCCCTCTTCCTCTCTCACTCGCTTGTCTCCCTGTGAATATGTATTTCAGAGTATATTTGATAGCTTTTGTATTTCGTTCCAACATGCTTGTCTGTGTATCATTTACATGTTGCTTAAGAACAAAATAGGAGACGTATTGATTATTTTATTCTTATTTATGTGATATGATATAGTTTTTTATTATTGAACATTATCTCATGTATCATAATGATGCCTATAGTCTTCAAGAACAATTAAAATTAAAGTAAAATGAGAAAAAATTGATCTTAAATTTTTTAAATAATAATTAGTATTTTTAACAAAGTCTATTGAATATTTTGAGAGGGAGGGAGCATGACATACTAATAAACCATTCACTGAGTGCACTCTTCTTTAATTTGTTGATTAATCTCATTATGCCTTGACTTGTTTATTTCACAACATAACCTTAATTTTCTCTTTATTTAAGGTCTACTTGACACCCTTTTATTCCATAACCACCAACCCCCGCAGCCCCCTCATATTTCTGATCGTTTACCACAATCATTTTTTTTTATCGGCTGTATCAATCTTCACCAGCATAATTTTTTCGAATAATACAATCCATTCAAACATTATATTATATGAAGTTACATTACAATATGAACCATGGATAAGAACCACCAAAACAAGCTGTAAAAAAATCGGTTCACCAATAAACTAACAAATTACACGCTCTACTAAGTCAACTGATTTATAAAGAAGCTCAATCCCGTTATTTAAAAATACAACATTAATTCACTTTTTGTCCAGAAGTGAGCTATTACCATTATGTGGAAACACAATAAACAAATAACGGAGCAATGATTAATGTTCTTCAATGGGAGTTGTGTCAAATTACTACCAGGTATTTGTACTGGAGAAGGTAGCAGATATCCAGTTGAATAATCGAGGAGTCCGCGAGCTGGTTTGGACACCACAACACCGCTATCAGATGAAAACTATACTTAGTGATCCATCCTAATTCTGAAGGTATATCTTGTGCTTAAGACGTAAATGGAAGAAATCTAACTTCTAATGAGGCTTTCATCTGATAGCATTAGCAGCACTCCTCCCTGTTAATAACCATCTAGCACACCTGACGAGTTCCTCCTTGACCATGAAAAGAATAGCAGCAGCAAGAACACTTTGGACGATTTTCGTGCCCATCCCCTTGAAAAATCCATGAAAGCCTTCATAGCGTATAATCTTCATCAGAGCATCAAGTGTACCTAAATTGCATTGAGAAACTTTACTACATGCATTTTTACCCAAAAGTTGACATGGGAAACCTAATATGTCTGATCAAGAGTTTCAGTTAAGATAATCTAAGATAAAACTAACCCAAATTCCCAAGCGATTGCAGGTTAGATTTTGTTTTGTTTTTGTATTATGAATTTAGTTGACATATTGCTACAAATAGAATTACTGCATTTAGCAGTCTTTAGCATATTGCTACAAAATAGAATTATTGTATTTAGCAGTCTCATCTCACTAATGTCTAACATGTTGTAGAAAACTCGAATATAAAAATATTCTAACCTTTAAAATGATGCCTAGTATAGTAACAGGGTAACTCAAGTCCACTGACCTTTATATTGATGTCTTTTATCTGCACCAATATCCTGCTTTGCCTGGAGTCTTGACTGCAAGATAGAAAAACACTATTATGAAGAAAAGCTCAACTGTTGGATAGTGGTCCAAACTCTGCATGGACAAAACTTAATTGGACCCGATTGCAGCCACATGTGTTTCAACTGTTCCAATCAGCAGTTGCAAAAGAAGTTAAAACTGGGAATGTGGTACTAAATATTGTATGGTGTTCTGTTGAATATGAATATATGAGTCGACGTTTAGGGGGCTGATCTGTGCATCAACTATTTGCAACATCAATCCAAAAGATGAGAAACTTTGATAAAAAGAGCAACGGAAAGTGAACTTTCTCCATATAGAACACTCATATACCTTGATAACCAGAAGAGGATATGTTACTACTGTAGCTCCAAGTTTTGCCACAGCTCCAAGTAGAAATATCTAGCAAAAATACAAAACATATGACCTCCAACAGTTGACATGTCAAAAGCTAAAAATTCTAAAATGATAAGACAAGTCTAGAGAAGAATCTAGAGGAACAGGAGAAAGGGACAAAGGTTTACCTCCAAAGCAGTGACATCATTGGCACCTTTGTTGCTAGAGGCGCGTCGTTTTCTAATCTTCTTCAGCAAGGTTTCATATAGCATAAATTGTATGGAAGGATTGCTTACCTGTATTTTAGCAATGAAAAGGATCAGGAACCATTATTTAGTAGGTACTACTTACTAGATTAAGTTCTCACATACCATGAATAAAGTTGGGAATACACCATTCCAGAAACCTGAAATTCCATCTTCACCATACACTTCTTGAATCTGAAAGATACAAGTGTTACCTACTAGAAAATTATAGGTATAGGCTGAATAGTTTATACCATGACTGTGAAACATGGCCAAAAAAAGTTAATCACCTAACAAGGAAAAAAAGCTTGGGGAAAATTTTTATGCTTCATTGCTTCTGGCCAAGGTTTTAGTCCAGTGGTAAGAAGCACAGCATGCGATGTGTGGGTAAGTCACACGTCATGGTTTTAAATCCTGTCGTAGACAAAAACCTGGCATTTAAGAGGAGAAGAGTATAGGGTGGGCACATTATCCACCGAGTCACGAAACGTGCACTCAGCTCTCGAGGAATTCTCAATTGTAAAAAGAAAAGTGTGTGCTTCTGTTTGATCGACAGCCTTTACGTTGTATGTTTTATCAGAGAGGACTAGGTGAGTACCATCATAGGTTCTCACAGACATCCTACAGCCAAAGAGACATTTTCTTTTTCTGATTTTACAAAAATTTATAAAAAAAAATGTGTCTTTCAGAAACCATCACTTCCCACAATGATACTATGCTCCAATTATTTAGTTACAAAAAAAACCAAATATCCAAGTGTCAACTGATACCATATTGCCAGTTAAAGCATTGAAGAAACAAAAGAGTCTTTTAAAAAGATATATGTTGGATCCATGAATCAGCTTCCATCTAGAGAGCAGATAATGATAAGTAAAATGTTCAGGGCTACTCCAACTGGATTAAGTATGCAAATCTAACGGTCCTAGACCCAAGGTATGCAAATTAAGTTTGAATGCATCATACATCACATCTTTTAATAGGAAAAATTCAGTACATACTGTGTGGCTTGTCCCGTAGGGAGGAGGTTCAACCACAACAGAGATTTCATCCTGTGATGCTTCAAGTTTTGGGTGATTATCTTTATCCTTTCTTGAATGAGTCTGCACAATAGTTGTGAGAAATATAAGTAAGAAAATCAAGTATACAAAACATATTAGAGAGAAATTTATCATGAAGAAACGAGAATGTATTAACTAGTAAAAAAAATTAAGCGATGCATTTTAACATCTAACCAAGGCAATGAGTAATACACTCAAAGCATTTTCACATCAAAGTAATACGTTGAAACAAAATACTACACCACCCATAACTCAGATGCTTCTTCTACTTATTTGATCAATACACGACAGCTTCAGAACTGACATTGTTCCATCTTTTGAAGCAGCAAATGCAGAGGAAAATGTCAGTAACTGAATTCGAAAGAGCACTTCACTTCCGCTCACAATAGTCAACAGCACAATCAATCATGGCCCAATGACGTCCATTACAAATGACAGATATCCAACCTCGACAATTGTATAACAGATATGAAAACAGTACTATAATTGCAACACCAACAGGGAACAAGCAACAGAGTTCCCCGGTTTGGTCAAAGTATACAATTTGAAAAGCAAGGTTGTCATGGTAATTGGCATGAGCTAGGTGACTAACCATACATATCTTGTAATTCTATGTTCAATAGACAAATGACTTACAGCATTTAAGGTTGAAACTGCAGCTTTCCAGCAACAAAAACAACAATGTCACAATCTCAAAGTAATTGGAGTCATCTATAAATCTTTTATATCCATTCTACTCTATCTGACCCAATACTCGAGTTGTATGTATTTATTTTGCATCTGATTCTTCTAATTCTCAAAGATGTCCATCTGATGCTTGTTTCCCTAAACAAAGACATATATCCGGGTAGCTTATAGGACGACTTTGGTTTGTTAATACATTCATAACCAGTACTGTACTTGCAACAGTTCCACTATGTAACATGAAATTTTGACCTCAATTTCACATACCTATTTGATATAACATGAAGAAACCTCATTAATGCTACACAATCAACCATGACGCTTTGATCTCCTCAAAAGAGAAGCATCTTTATGTAGCAACTAACAAAAGATTTTTTAGGTGACTCCTGCATTGCACATCCTCTCCTCTTTTTCAGTCCAGGATTATCAGACAGACTAGTGTAAGGTTTGCTAATTCATAGGCACCCTGTTTAGTATTTCACTGACATTTATTTGAAGTTGAATTAACGAGTCATAGCAGAAATTCATCGCAAAGATCAGCATACTCTGCATATTCCTGCCGAAAACCAAACTTCTAATTACCCTTCTGGATATTGATTTGATAGATAGTAAGCAACATTGTTGTCATTCTTGACCGATAAATGGCACCACATCTTGCAATCCTCTATTTCTGGTGATTTCAGTTACTTATCTTTAAGTGAATCCCCTTCTTCTGCTCACAAAAACAACAACATCTTTGTTCTTCTTCTTCCTTTGCTTGAATATGTCGCTCAACATAATCCCGTCAAAAAAAAGGTTTTTAAGTAGAGCTCATTTATCTAAACCCACGAGCCTTCATCTTAAGCAGTTAAAAACTTCTATCAACTCCAGAAGAAATATATTATAGCTCTATATTCGTATTGCACTTGCAACCATTCCCCACGAGATGAGTTAAAGCAAAAAGCTCATAGAAGAGAGTGTTGAAACTGGTAGGAAATATCTTAGAAGAAAAAGGCATCATAGACTAAACTACATCAATAAACTTGGTGCTGTGCTAAGTTCACCAAGACATTAAGTAAATACACCAAATTCATAACCTTTCTCATAGGAGGGTAAAGGAGAACCCCAGAGTATTTACCTGCATGCGTGTAACAACTACCCATATGGGATTGGTCAGCAGTACATTAACACACCTGTAACAAAGAAAAATCAAAGCATTCATGATTAACAAAAAAAGTACAATAGGCATTTTAACCAAATAAATTTATTCATCAGCGCTTTACAAGTTTTGGCTAGATAAAATAAGAAAATCAATATTATGCACAGAAGACCACCAACTGAAATTTTGAATCAAATAGAGTATTATGCCATAAAGACAGGAATCCAAGTTTTTTTTATAAGGTATAATCTGACAAGAATCAAGTTTATTGTGGCAGAATACCATTGATACATGCATTGTCAATACAGCAAATTACCAAGCTACCAAAAGGAAACATGAAAACTTAATATCCAACAGAAAAGAAAATTACCCAGATAAAGCAGCCACCAGAAGTGATGAGAACATCCCGACTGATCCATCACCAATTCCATTCTTCTTACGTACAAGTGCATCAGTTTCTGCTCTATTCCTCAATATTTGGTAGAAATAATAATAAACACCCTGTATCAAGAAAAGTACAGATACTTAAGAGATCAGAAATTTCACTACGAAACAACAAAGAAAAGCCATTTAAAGAAAAGAATACATTCACAGAAGATGAAAGTTAGTGAAGTATTTGTCAATTGATTATTCATATTTCATCTACACATTTGTCAATGGAATATAAGAAGACTACTAAGCTAAGCATACTCACTTATGCAACGGTGCACTTGGACCAACACATATGGGTTCCCCATATTATACAAATGAAATCTTGATAGATAGACCAGACCTTGCATCAATAGACTGTAACTGAACAGAACATTGGATGGGGCAGGGGTCAATATAAAAGATCATCAATGATATACCGAAAACGTAATTGAGGTTTGAGCCACCCAACAGGGCAAAAGAGTTAACAACTACCGACCACACACAGAATAGTTTGGTAAACTGAGTACCACGTTTCCCTGAACTATTAGCCAAGGAATTCTTTTACAAAACACAGTGCGTTATCATCATAACACTTGGTCAGCAAGGCAAACTAAAGAATACGTGATTCTCGTTTGTACAAGGTAAAGCATCTTCAGCCCAGTTCATGATCAATGCTCAACTAGACAAACACTAGGTGGTCTATCTTATTTTACATGAGGCCAAAAAGTTTCCACAACAATTTTTACTAGTTCCTGTGGCATAAGAAGGAGAGTTTTTGACACGTTTGGTAACATGAACTGTCACCCCAAATATAAGTTGATCCCTTTGTATAATCCGTTAAAAATCCTTAAATATAAGTTAATCCCTTCGTATAATCTGTTAAACATTTTAAATTCTTTTTAGTATGAACAAATCTAACACACCCATCAAAAACAAAATGCATGACCACATCTAACACCTTCTCCACCCAAGAGCTGTCAAAGCAAGATGAATCTCCCACTAGCTGGCAGTTTGACCAGCTAACACATTAATAGGGAAAAAGTAATCGTGCATAATTAACTCATTTTCCCCAGATTAAAAACCTCAAAAGAGTTGTTCAATGCAAGGAGAACATACACAGAGCTACCACTGCAATACTCTTCAATGTGAAGCCATCGAGAGACGAATTTGACACAATACTACTGGCACATGGGGAAGAGGGAGGGGAGCTTCAACAGAATAAAGAGAATAAGACAGTTACAATACAAATTCATGGAGAGACTTGACAGGGATAACAGATTGAAAGGCAATTTTATTTTTATTTTTCGATCTAGTGGCATATTTTGATCAGATAATCAATGAGCAAGTGGCAGTTCGTGTATCTGAAGAGCAAAAACTGATCTGAAGCTGGTAGGTGATGTTGTCAAATATATAGTAATGGAAGAAAAGTTGGCAAAGTTTGAGGAAAGTATAAGGCAGTAAAAGCCCAAATAGCACAAACAGAAAGCTAGCAGGAAGTTGAATTGCTTGTTTGTTGTATGTGCTGAAATTGCATATGTAGATTATGGATTTAAAATGGCAACACAAAGCACGAGTTAATGCAATTGATGAACACTTAGGGGTCATTTGGTTTCAATACAAGTTATGCTGGAATTAGAAGGGCGACAGAGCGGAGTAGTAGGGATGAAATCACTTTGATAGAAGCATGTTGGATGACAGAACTTTGACTTATCAAGTCGTCAATGGAAAGAGAGGGATTCGAACCCTCGGTACGATGAACTCGTACAACGGATTAGCAATCCGCCGCTTTAATCCACTCAGCCATCTCTCCCAATTGAAAAGCATAATTAAGATGTCTCTCACAATGGGTAGAATTACTGCATTTCGGATTCACCATCGCTTCTACTGATTGACAGTATTCCTGCCATACCAGAATCCCATTATTATGGTATATCAGTTTATCAAGATGTCAATCTGAGATCTTATTCCAATTCGATACTTGACGGCGACGATAAGTTTTTCCAGCCTGAGTTCTCTCTGCAAAGCTCAAGGATATTCATATTTCAAATCTCTATAATCAGATTTATTCAACTCCTCATGGAAATAAGAACTGCCTAATTATCATATAAACTCAGTTTGCATAGAAGCTTCACTGCCCACTGCTGCATCATCTGTTTGGCTATGTTGCCGGACAAGTTTCATGTAACTTGCAACTGTTACTATCAAAATACATATCCAAACCTCAAAATAGACCCCGGTTACTTTATTTGCAGGAATGCATTTTGCATTTAGTACTCTTGCAGCTCCACTATTACTACCTACTATCTTACCTATTTAAGAATTAACTCATTTGTATTCCGAAAAGCTATTGACTCCTTGTCAGTGCCAGTCTGCTCAGTCATGCTTCTAAAATCAGATAACTTTGTTACAATCCACTTTGTAGAGTAACCTACTGTCTACCTACATACTCCCTAAACTGGCTATGAAAAATAATTTTGAGAAGTTGTGCCAGTCTGGTCAGTCGACTTCTCTTGCTTCTTGACAACTTCTTCGTTAGGTACTTTTGTTTTTTACTTCAATACCTTCAGACAATGGTGCAGATTTTCACAATAAGTGAAAAAGGGAGAGAGAGATAAAAGTTTGGTGCTAAATAAAGCATTGATTTTTTCGCTACTCATTGTAGAAACAAAAAGATTCTCTCCTAATTGAGTTGTCCTGATTTGTTTCATTCCCTAACAGGCCAGACACGTAATCCACATGGTAAGTCCAATCACCTCTGGCAGTTGTTAATGGAGACCAAAAATGTTGAATTTGATCATTTTTAAAGGATTACAAAGTTAAGAGTATCTACCTCAACTATTCCCGAGGAATGTTATAAGGTGTTATACTAAGGACAAACTCAAGTTTTGGAAGCTATTACTAGATATTCTCCAGCTAAAAGCCAGAATATAGCTATTACGGGGGATGTATAAAAGGGTGTATAAATTACCAAAATCACATTTTTATCAAGTATAATTCTATTTGAACTATTCCACCTATAGAACTCTTAATGATGATTGTATTTAGAAATTTTGAGAAGGGGTGATGATATACTAAGGACCTACTATGTCAGGAACTCATAAGCAGGACAAGGACAAATAACTAGGTGAAGGACTGTGGATAACCCATCACATCAAGAATGCATGATTGGCACACATTTCCAGAGTCATGGGACCACATGTCCCCAGATTTAGTTTCCCAACACTTGAACACAACTACTGCCAATATGTTACCTACTTTACGACTCAAAATACAAATCAGTGCAAGTATTTCACGGATTAATTCAAGTATTTTCTCAGTAATGTGCTGTTTGATGTGACCAAATTCCGCATCCAACTTAGTTACAGGAACTTCACCAAAATTCAATAATCATTCTACACTCCTCCATTTATTTTTCTCTCTTTAATTTCATAATTAGTACTCACATCACTCAAACTTTTAAATTCTAAATATATTCCTTAGTAATCTCTATTTTCCCAATTTTTCGAAAGACAAAGCAGATAAAATTGCTAACACAACATTTGGAGCTGCAGTAAACGTCAATCTCAATTCCCAACTAGGTTGGATTAAGCAAGCACACAATGCACATTAGCATAGTTGATGTTCTCAGTAAAGGTGATATTCATAGTTGATGATCAAGCAAAGCACACGCAACAAAAAACCGAATATTCTAAACAAATATACTTTTTACAGGATGACTACGCACACGGCGCACATTAGCGTAAAGCAAAAAATCAAAATCAAGCCTCACCTGCGATGCAGCGGTACCAACTAGCGACGGAGCTAAACCACCATATAGCCTATCCCACCCTTCCTGCTTTACAACCTGCAGATCAACCAAAACACAGAAAATAATAATGAGAAATTGAAAGTAAATAAAGTTAATTTTGACATAAACGGAGCCAAAAACAAAAACAAAAACCTGGCACATTTGTTCAATAGTTCCAAGCGTTTTCTTCATCTTCTTCGAATTTCTATCAGTTTGCTGCCGAATATTTACCTGACATCACAGAAGTCAAACAAAGAAAAAAAAATTGTACTAGTATTTAATGTCTAAAATAGTGAATAATAACATAATACTGTGTCAAGAGGATAGGTGATGAGTTGAGCAATGATGCCGGCTCCGGCACCGGCGATGCCACAGATCAAAGCATCCGACATAGCTTCCGTCAAAAAAAAAATTGGGGGAGACGAAAAGGAAAAAAAAAAGTGAAATAATATGTATGAAGAAACTATGTATGAATTTGGAAGTAGCAGAAAATGGTAGAAATTGGAAATTGGAAATTGAAAAATAATAACACGCGAGCGGAATGGAGACTAATAAATCGCTCGCTATCAGTGTACTGAGTTTCGATTTTTCACTTTGTTCTTCCGTTTAAAAGAGTGTCACGTGCTAGTTTTAAACATTTCATCATAATACATGACAAATAAATTTGGAAGTCGATATGGTTGTTAAAGTGATTTAAGATATACTAGTTTGACTCATCTTGAAAATGAAATAAATAGTATATAATGAATAGGAGTAATTGAGTTGTTATTAGATCATGAGAATTGAGGCTTGGTATAATGCGTTCGAAATAAAGTGTTTTTGTTTTAAGAAAATATGTGTGCTTGAATAAGTGTTATGGAACATCAAATTTGTATAAAAATTGCAAGCACCATCTGATTGTATAAAATCGCAAGCATCTGATTTGTATAAGTCGTAGCGATTTATAGAAATCGGGCATATGTGTATGAAAATTGAGTTTGTATATATATATGTTCTTTGTGTTTGTATATCTGCATAGAATTTGAATTTGTATACAATTTAATCGAGTTAAAACAGTTGTATTTGTATATCAAATCTCTCTTTTGATTTATACAAACACAAAATTATACATTGTATTTTGTATAATTTGTGTTTGTATAAAGCGAGAAAGACAAAAGAGAACTGGGCAGGGAAAGATTTGTATTGTATAATTATAAGTGTATTGGACAAAGAGATATGTATTTGTATTTGTATTTGTATTTGTATATACATTTTTCTCTCGCTTTATACAAACACAAACACAATTTATACATTTGTGTTTGTATAAAGTGAGAGTGGCGAGCGAGATTTTTGGGGAGAGAAGCGAATGACAAAGTGTTTGCTATGAATTAGAATTAAATGAAACTATGGTTATAACATTTGTTTTGAATTAATAGTTTGTTATTTTATACAATTTTCTTTTATATGAATTCTAACTCATGCACAAGTGATCGGCGGCCCAATCTATTTGGGCCTTTCCTT
This sequence comes from Solanum chiquidenum, assembly GCA_029582725.1. Lineage (NCBI taxonomy): Eukaryota > Viridiplantae > Streptophyta > Magnoliopsida > Solanales > Solanaceae > Solanum > Solanum chiquidenum. The sequence continues at coordinate 784 of JAJOOS010034731.1, read as the reverse complement.
TCAATTCTACCACATTTGGGCCTATTATGGTGTATAAGGCTTTGGAGCAAAAATGAAAAAAGAAGAATTTCTCGATTAGTCAAATTTTAACACCTTTTGAAGTTCTGGGGCAATTAAGGAAGGAGCTGATCCACCAATTGGGACCTATAGCATATAGCTTTCGATAAGAAAATCAAGTGGCAGATGCGTTAGCAGAAAATGGCATTAGAATGGAGTAGTATAACTTATCATAGTGATGCGTATTAAGTTTTATTAATATATTATTCTTATTTATATATATAAAGTAGACACTTGGCCATATAATTTGATGTTTTCATTAAAATAGTGTTTGTTTATAATATTTGAATAGTTTTTTGATTTCGAATTCTAATAAAACGTAGGATCTCAATTTTAAATTTGTGATTTCTATTTTTTTAAAATAAAAATAAATTAAATATGACTCATAAATTTATATTTTACAAAATAAACTCATAATTTTAAAAAGGAAAAAAAACACTTGTATCCCACAAAAAAAGAAACTATTTACAAGTGGCTACCTTTTATTTTTATATTCATGTTTTTAACTACTAATTTGCATTTACTTCAAAGAGGAAGAAGCAATTTTTCAATGAAAATACTATACAGTTACTCCTTGATACCATTAGAGTGTGTGTGTATATATATACACACTCTGATAACATCAAGGAGGAAGAGGCATTGCTTCAGTGAAAAGTTGTTAAATTATTGTTTGATACTATCAAAGTATATAGATATCATCAGAGAATATAAATACCATAATTAGTAT
>JAJOOS010034730.1:0-28354 GCA_029582725.1 Solanum chiquidenum | reverse complement strand
CCCCCCCCCCCCCCCACCCCCTTTAACACCCTTATTGTGGGGTATTGCTTCTCTTAGTCATAATCTTTTCGGAGATCCCTAACCTAGCTATATATCTCTGCATTTTGCTCATCTCCAAACCTAGTTTAACTATCTATGACTTGCTTGTATTGTCGTTTGGTTACACTTATGTAGTAGGAGTACATGTGAATGTTCCTAGGAATGTTTTAAATGTGCGCTCTTAAAGTTATAGTATTTACTTATCAGGCCAAGTTTGAGAATTTGTTTATGTAGTATGACAATGAAAAATGTATCAATAATGTCCCACGTAGTAAGTGACATGTACGACAAATATGAATTGCTATAATATTTAATATATATACAAAGGCATGGTATGCCAAAAACAATTAATAAGTTAATTGAATCAAGAGTGGAAACACAAAACACAAATAGTTCAAAAATAAAGCTAATATAGCAGAAAATTATTTAAATAGAAGCATATGTCATCTTTAGTGAATTTTTACTTTTCACACACCTTGGAAGCAGAGGCCAAGCTAGAGGGGCAGAACCGCAGAATGGGCTCATCTGAACATCATTTGATAAAAGTGTATTGTATATAATGATGACCGATGACCCTCTTAGTGAAAATCCTACCTCCACCATTGTCCGGAAGTTATCCTGCCCACTTACTAACTTCCTAGACATTCTGCAGAAACATTGGAAACAATTATTTTAACAAAACAGGTGTTAAAAAAGGTCAGTTAAAACAAATAAAAAGGAGCATCAACAGAAAGCTTACCTGTTAGAGAACTGTACAGTGTGCATTGCCAACTTCTACACACAAAAGAATGTCCACTTTCCATTTCACCATTAGAACTGCCTTCGCTTCCAAGATCGACGGGAATACTTTACTTTGAAACTATTAAGAAAATGAACCTCGGGCCTTAGTTCAACCTCAAAAATTACCTGAAGAAGTGAGCATTGTCCAAGACATGTAAGGAGATAACCGTTCACTCACTGATCAACCAACACAAGAAAATCTAACAGAGACGTACATCATTTACCAGTTCACTGCTCACCATCAAGAACTGATTTCTTACTCCCCAAATCTTCAATCTTGGGAAGCTTTGCTACGATATGCAACAACTTCCAATATAGTTCTGGAACGAGTGAAAAAGCTTAGAGAGCTTGCTTCAGTCCATTGAGAGCTTTGTGATGTCTGCAGACAAGTCAGTGATGTCATTCTGCTGGAGTACATGCTGATTGATATATTGATATATGACTACATTTGTTCTTTTTAAAAAGAAAATCCGCTGTCTCCAGCTCGGGGAGACTTTGTGGATTACCATCCCACCCCTCTATCCTTCTCAACTTAAATACTAGGCTTTGGCTCCCCAGCAAGACTCGCACTCATGGTGTACATACACCTACCACACATCTCACGCTGTACTACCTTTACCATTGAACCAAAGCTCAAGGCTGATAAATGACTGCATTTTTTCTTTCTGATAGCTGAGAAATCCGCTGTCTCCAGCTCCGAAACATGGTGGATTACTGGCCCGTTCTTCCATCCTTCTCAACTTAAATACTAGATTTGGCTCCTCAGTCCTCAGCATGTCTCGAACACGTGATGTATGCCTACCACACATCTCACATTGTACTACCTTTACCGTTGAACTGAAGCCCGGGGCTGCATATAATATATGTACATTATGTCACACTATACTGAATGATCAAAGTTTAAAGTCTTCTTATGATCTGAAGCTCTTGTCCTCTGCTTCTCCTTGGCTTCCTTCTCTGCTTTCTTTCTCTCAAACTCCAGCTGCTTGCGATTTTCCTCTAAGGCTTGATTGAACATTCTTTGGAAGCTCATTAACGTCGAGACAACTAGGAGAAAAAAGTACAATAGGGGTAAGCTGAAGATCATCTCATTCTAAAGAAGAATTGTTTTAATAACCACAACTTAGAGGATATCAGTATGAAACAAGATATTAGATATATCCATATGAAATTCCTAACAGCTTTTTTACTGACACGACTGAAAATAGTAATAATTGTAAATATTGATTTCAACAATAAAAAAAGAACTCCAGAAAGGAATCAGATAGATGTATGAATGTTGTCGAACATCTGAAGCGAGTGCACAGAAAAAAAAGTATAGCAAGGAAGAAGAGGAAAATGACCTTTTGAGTAAAATAGCAAAGATAAGTGAATTTTCGATACAAAAGAAAGAAAAGTGACTTTGATCACCTATTTCTAGTAGTTCAGTGACCATTTTAGTAATAAACTCTTGGTTGCCTTGATTAAATATTACCTTGTTCAAATGGACAACGAGCAGGGTCCTCTCCAAAATAAATAATCAGCGAATCCACATTTTTTCCCTGTCACATGCGGCAGAAAAGGCACCAGACAAGGAATATTTCAATATCGTCAAAGTACTATAAGGCCAAAAATACCTGTGTCACAAAAGGACAGACATACCACATCAGAAAAAAGTTGAGCCAAGGAACTGACTTCACCTTCAGCACAGCTAAGAAACTCCGTCAGAGCCTGGCAAGTAGAAGATACACAAACTAATGAGAACACTGGTGTTCTACAATATTTTTTTATTGTTATCCTGACAAAATGTGTAGCTAATTAGGAAAACTTTTTTATTGCTATTGTACAATGCTGAACCGGACACCACAGTTATAAAAATAACGTTATTGTACAATCTCAAATACTGGTCTCCTCCAAGTAATAGGGGTTCCAAGAAGAAAATATTAGAGTTTGTCAGCGTGTTGGAACAAGAAAGTGATTAGATAACAAAGACGATCATAAATGGCCTGAAATGTAACAGAATCAGTATATTTGTGGATTTGTTAAGCAGATAGATTACCTTACAGAAATTCTCAGACAAAAGTCCATCATTTTCTGACATGGACAGCTCGTCTACAACTTTCTCCATTCCTTTGCTAATAGCTTGCATTTCCTCTGCCAAATATTTCAGTTGTATCTGAACAAAAATGGTATTGACTCAGTATTTCCATCCATGTCTCTAATGATTAACTATGTCATCAGCCGGTTCAAGTAAAGATACCTTCAATGCGGGTTCCAAGCTGGAAAGATCTTTAGAAAAATCAAGTAGTTCAGGCAATTTGTCCGTAAGGATCTGGCGGAAAAAAAAATCATGAACTATTCTGCAAAATATGATTGTCACTAGCACAAGTAAAAGTTACTTCACATGCATTTTGTCAAGATAAAACCTTTAGTTTTTTCATCTTTTTATTTTTCCCTCTGATAGGTAGATAAAACCTTAAATTTTCGTGCTGCATAGCCACCTTAAAGAAACCTTGATTGTCAAGAAGGATTGTGCTTGCTAAGATCAAGTGTTAGAGGTAAAGCGATATCAACAAGATGAAAAATCTAGCATTAAACATCACATCTACACACCAAATGCATGAGAGTGATCTTATTATGATCTCGTCAAGCATATAACCCCGTTATTCTGATCTCGTCAAGCATATAACCCCGTTTTTCTGATCTCGTCAAGCTATTTTCTGAGTGAAGATCCTTACCTTGCAAAGATAATGCATGAGAGTCATCTTATTGCTCCATGAACGTGTGTCTGTTAGTTTAAGGAGGCTATCCAACTTGAACCCAGCAGCAGACCCTATACCGGTAGCATCAAGACAACAATAATTGCTCAAAGAAACACCAAATGGATAAGAATAGCATTCCATGAATCAAACGCACAACAAATATTTCTAAGACTAGAAATGCATTAAGCGTTGAGAAATCAATGATTTTTTTAATCTTTCTATTGATATGCTAAAGTTGACAAGTAAAAATCAATGAATTTATTTTTACTATAGTTGACAAGTAAAAGTGAACAGAAGGAGTATAAAACTGCAATTCTACTGCCCGGTTTCCCATCCTTTGTCTCTTATAAATCAAACAAAAGAAGAAGGCAATAAGACATAAGGAAAATATGGTGAGCAAAATATGCTTCTACTAAGAAACAAATAATAACCAACCTCTTGCAGTTCCCTGGTTGAGAGCATTTCCCAAATACAAAATTGTCTGCAGAACCCCTTTCAATTTCGATGAACCTCTGATCTGCTTAGGACATTGAAACGACACGGGATAGACAAGGATGTTAGAAAACATTTGAGTGTAATAAAAGATTGATCAAAAAGGGAGACAACGAAACAGAAGTAAAATATTTGCCTGATCAGTTGCTGAATTCACAATATTCAGATTGTTCCTTAGCTCAGAAATCTGAAAACATTGAAAAGAAAAAAAACACCTTCAGCAAGATGAAACCCCACACTTCTAAATGCAGGCAGCAGATGCACTGTACTCTCACCTGGGATTGAAACTGAATCGTAAATGAGAAAACCCGTAGCTTGGACTCTATTCGTGGGACTTGCATCAGTTCTAACATAAACTGTTACAGAGCCATAGAAATATTATGTTAACTACAGGAAAAAGTCCCTGAAAGAGAAACTGATATCAAGAATCAAGATAAGGTTATTCAGAATGGCAATGGCAGACCTGTTCACATCTACCCAACTTCTCTTTTTCTCCTTTATAACCCTGCAACAGAAACGTTGGATAAATGAGTTCGTCAACAACATTCCGATATGCATTGAGTAATATATCTTATTACATTTCTCTTGTGGAATCATTTCTTACCTTGAGCACTTCGATTTCCTCTTTTGTTGGGCAAAACTTAATCAGGTTCTCCACCTGATCAATATCTAATGCTGAATCTTCCAAAGCAAGCACTGAAGTCTATCACAAATATCAAAGTCGAATAAGACAACAACAGAGCCAGCATTCAATTTTCAACAGGTTACATAGTAAAGGTTAGTTCAACATATAGAAGGATTAACAGAAATCAATGACAAGCTACATAGATTAATAGACTAGGAACAATGATGAAAGGAAGAGTATCATCACTAAGAAGGAGCATCAAAAGTGAAAATAAATTGAAGAGTTAAAGATCAAATACACACCTAAAGTATCACGTTTTTGCGAGTTTCCTACCTGAACTATTAAGTGTTTACTTTTTCTACATAAACTATCACCAACTATATATCAAAACACACATGTACTATCAGTTGTTCCCTTTTCTTACCTGTACTATCACCATCGTTAAGGTAGGAAAATGGAACAACTGATAGTTTAGGTGTGCTGTGATAAGTAGTTGGTGACATTTCAAAGTTCAGGTAGGAAACTCACAAAAATGTGGCACCTCAGGTGTATTTTTGACCATTTTCTCTAAATTAAATGTATTTAACTATAAAACAATACAGAAGCGATTCCAAGTTGATTGAGACCTTCAAATGGTAAAAGAATTATTGGGCAAACATCACCAATCTTATTGAAGCCATGGAGAAGGAAATATTAATCATTCAAATATGCACAAATAAATACAAACATATGGTTCATGAAGCTTTACTTGGGGAAATTTTTCTACACCAATCAAGCTGTGCCAAAAAAATATATCCAATATATGCAGATGAATTTTGCTTACCAGCATGTCATGCAGTGGTATCTTCACCTTAGAAAGCATAATTTCACAATTATAAGCCCGTCTATGATCAACCTACAGAAAAGTAAAAAGGATTAAGATAAATTATCTTCGTACAACGTTGTGTTAGAGCTAGTATCACAGTTCGTCTTCTCTTTCCAGCTATTCATCAGGAGAGAACTCCAATAGCGTCGGACAGTATAATACAAGTATCAGGTAAGAGGGATTTATGCAATGTTACAAATTGTTTAACAAGATTGCATTTAGATCAGTTGTTTCAAAACATTAGGAAGCAAAATTCTGAAATATAATTTATCTAACCAGTGACATGTCATTAAAAGAAAACATCTAATCCAAATAACCAAGAAATTAAATTTATCTGTAGAGCTTAGTAATTTAGAGGATCAATAAACTGTTAGTCAGAATATGAGTGATATCCTGCATTAACTTTTGTGAATGAGAATGTGCTTATCTACTAACACAAGAGGGATATATATCAACTAGAGATACAATCAGCGATTAGATACTAGCATATGACATGCAAAACATTACTATATACTAATAATCAGGGTATAAGTCAGTCTGTTCCTTTTTTCAAGAAACTGATCACTCTAACTGTCTAAGTGCCTTAAAATTTTGGTGTCCTATAAAATGGAACTGCATTTCTTTATACGCTTAATATTTTGTTATATTCAGTAAATTTAAGAATAGTTTAAGTAAACAACAGAACAATCATCACAGAAACCATATGATTGCAAGAACTTGCCATCCTTGAAAATCCAACTAGGATTTATTGTGGCTTTTTGTAATACCCTATATTAAAATAAGGGCATATTTGTCATTTAGCTCTCATTTTTTTTTTAAAAAAAAGGATCAGAAATTTAAAAAAAAAAAGGAGTTGAATTGTAGCAGCTGGTGAGCCCCGCATTGCTTCGCGCGGCAAGAAAACTATTGATTTGCTTTGTTCATTTAGTTTCTTTTAAAAATTCTTAGAGTCACTCCATTTGTCATTCTTTTGATTTGAGTCAAGATTAGTCCTTCGAATTGTAGTCTAGTGACTAGTTTGGAACTTTTTCCGTAAATTGGAGATGAATTGGTTTTATTGCGTGACAATTTGATCACTGATGGATATTATATGGTGGTTTATACTTGCTATTAGTTGTGTTGTGAATTTCTGAGACAGGAAAAATCCAGGATAGGCCTAAAAACAAAGGAAACTCTGCCCGATTTTCTATAGAATTCTGGTGAGGCTTGCTTTGGGATTCTCCCCCTTAGCGCCGGTCATGATCCTTAACTGGGTCGTGACACTTTTAATACTTGTGCTTGGCAGGGAGCATAGGAAAGGTTTCAAGTTAATGCAACAATAGTAACTGGTAAACATTTAATCTTTCAAGATGCTGGCACAATAGAAAGATATGATACTGCAACCATGACGTTGTACAGTATTGTTTGGTGTTACAAGCTTAGGTTTTGATATAACAAATGTGCTTGGTCAGCGGTTATACTTAATGAAACCACTTCTATAGATAATACTTCCAATCCCTTTATATATATAATCACAATTTGTTAAGCTAAAAGCTCTCCAAACTGGAAATGACCTCATGTAAAACATGAAATGGTGTAACAGATGGGGATGAACGAGCAAGATGCATTAGGAAGATAATCAAGTATAAGAGCTTAAGAAGTTTTTTTCAGAAAGTGCATAATTATATTAGTTAAGAACTTCAAGTAGCTTATCAAAAAAAAATTAAAAAAATTAAGCTATTAATGTTTATGTCAAACAATGGAATGGTGCAAAGGGATTTTAATAAATTTCAGGAAAACATTTTGTGCATATAAATAAAAAAAAATTAGATAGAAGAGTCACCAGCTGCACTTTCTGAAGCTTCTGTCCAAATTTGGTCTTTGAATTCCCGTTCCTTCCTGAACCGACTTGGTCTAAATTTTGAACAGAGAAGAAATATACAAGTTCTGGCATATCAATCACGGATGACCTATAAAACAGAAATGCAGAGAAGTAAATGAGACATTGTACTCTGGAAAAAGGAGTTGACCACATAGGCGCATTAACAATATGTCCAAAACCTACTTGGAGGCATAGCTACATTTTTCAATTTCAGCCCAAAAACTTCCTTGGACTGCTCTACTTATCTTTAACCAATGCAATGGCTTCAGCTTCTTTGTTGAATTGCTTCTTGAAGTCATAGTGCTAGACAACATCCGTCGGTAATTTTTGCTAGGTGGAGGAACAATAGGAGGGGTTGGAGATGGAAAAGCAGGCATATTATTCACCTTAGGGAAAGGAACCGGAGGAGGAGGAACAGAAGGAACAGTCTTTGGGAGATTGTTATTATCCTTGAGAGATGAAACCAACAAAGAAGGAGGTGGTGATGGTGGTACTGCATATAACTCTGTAGGCTTAGAAGCCTGTGATGAAGGCAAAGGAGGTGGTGGAGGTGGACAGGGTTTTTCGGTTAGAGAAAAATCCTCCTTCACAGGCTGCTCAGGAAGTGGTGGAGGTGGAGGTGGAGGTGGACAGGGTTTTTCGATTAGAGAAAAATCCTCCTTCACAGGCTGCTCAGGAAGCGGTGGAGGTGGAGGTGGAGGAGGCTGAGGCAGTAGCATTCCACCTTTGGAAACTAGTCTTTCCTTCAAAGGCGGGGTGGGTGGAGATGGAGGTTGAGGTGGTCCACTTATTGAGGAACAATTCTTGTTCGACCCAGGGGTTGTAAGTAACAGGCATGGGGAAGAACTAGGTGTTGGTGGAGGCAGTGATGGCGGTGGTGGTGGTGGTGGTGATGACCCACCACTGAAAGTTAAATTTTGCTTCAAAGGTGGTGTAGGAGGAGCTGAAGTTTGAGGAGTTTCACACACATAAGCAGAATTCTCCTCCAACACAGGGACTAAATGAGGTAGAGGTGGTGGCGAGGGTGACGTCCCATTCTTACTGACCAACTTTTCTTCTAAATGTTTGATATTGGGGGGTATGGGGCCTGATGGAGAAGGACTCCCAGAAGGGAAAGTAGGCAGAGAAGGTTCCATTTTGGCAATTATGTCATTCTCACATGGACTTAAAGGCATCCCAAGAGGAAGCAATGATGTGTCAGGTTGAGATACTGTAGTTGCATCATCTTTCAAATATATAGAACTAGTACTTTGGTCTCTGGGAGGAGTAGGCTGCGATGGAGAAGGTACATCCAATTTATCCTTGAGTGGTGTGAGTAGTGCTGGTGGCGTTGGAGCAGGAGATAGAGGCTTTCCAGTGACTATACCTTGATCCTTTGTCAGTAAAGGTGGAGGAGTAGGCGACATGAGGACATTTGTCATGAGTGGTCGGTCCTTGATTTCAGATAGAGAAGAAACTTCTTTCAGCTTACCACATTCTTTTCCATGAAGTGAAAGATGTTCCACTGTTTTGATTTCATGAGGTGACACTGGTGGTGATGTAACAGAAGCACTAGATTCTACACTAAAACCAGTAGAAGTAAGCATTGGAAAAGAGATTGATGGCTGCAACTTTAATATTTTCATCTCAGTTTTTCTTTGACATAATATATAACTACTACACTCAAACTTAGCCTCAACTGAAAAGTAAACACTCCAAATTTGACTATGCACATCAAGACACCTCAACTCGTCTCCACCTTGTCAGTTGAACACTCCAACTTACAAAATGATCATCTAGATACCTCCAAAATTTATATGCCACATCAGCACCGGGTGTCCACGAGACACAGTAAGGACGAGTTGTGAAGTGTTTAGTTATTAGTTGAGGTGTCTAGATGTACACTCACAAAGATGCAATACTTACTTGCCAATGAGGTCAAGTTTGAGTGTTTCTTTATGTATTATGCCTTTTTTCCAACAATCTGAAAATTGAGCACTAGATTTTACACTAGTGCCAATAGGAGAAGGTTATGAAAGAGAGATTAATGGTTGCAAGTATGACATTTTCATCTTACCTTTGGTTTCAACAAGCTGAAACACAGCTTCTTGTTTGTTGCTACGGTATGCTTCAGAGGATGACCCAACGTGCTGCTCCAAAGTAGACTGTCTCAAGCCCTTAGCATTATTCTCTAATGCTGCAGGTTTTTGCCTCTCTTGAGGGTTCTCCACAGTAGCTTGATCAATGAGCTTGGTAGTGACTATTGTCTCAGGTGGAGATCCCAACTTTTCTGGGATCAAATTTGATTCAATTATTTGTTGGAGAATATTTCCAGCAGCATCACCCTTTTGATTTAGCCAATCGGCACTGCTAATGATTTCCTGAACTTTAGCTAATGCCTCCACTGGAAGGCCATCCTTCTTCTCAAAACAAGACAAGTCAACAGGGACTACAGAAGCAGCAACATCCATGTCTGAAAAAAGAACCTTCGTCCCGGGCATAATAGTAAACTGTTATGCTTTTTGATAGAGCGAACATAAAGATAACAGAAAAATGAATGTAAGGAGAGTAGTGATACCTCAATTCTGAAGTCTTTTGGAAATTGATCCTTAGCATCCCACAATGTATCAACTTCATCACTGTTAAGTATCAGAATGTTTGACTGAATAAAAGATGTGTTAAACATGGTTCGAAACATCATTATTTCCCGGTCATCGTGCAAGCTAATACATTCCAAGACAACATCACCTTGTATATGGCAATTGATATCAATCTTGACTAATTCACATTCTTCCTGCAACAACATGATGAATTCCTTGTCAATAGTTAGTGGGACTCCAAATTAGAGGTCATACACCATAAAAGATGGAAAGAGTAGGATAGAAAGTCCATATGGATTCTGTGATTGCTCAAGAATGTCGCATATAACAGGACCAAATACAACCAATTTTTACTTGAAGCCCCGATATAGAAGGAATTGTTGTAAAACTGAGGTGTCAGATCAGCAAATCAGATACTCAAATGGTCCAATTAACTCTAAATCGAGTATCTTTGTTTCATTAAATCAATAATCTTGACATATTACCATGTAAGCTACAACCGCACATTGCTCAAGGGCAAAGAATGTATAAATTACTAGTCAAAGAAAGATGTCAGAAATTTCAGTAAATCAAATCATTAGATAGTCGATCATCGATCCACTTAAAATCTTATATAACACCCCTCGTCATCCTATCAAGGACAACACATTCCACATCCTCACTTTATATGCATTTTATCTAAAGAGTTTGACAAGTTCATCATCAGATCAATCATGATTTTTCAACGTGAAGTTTAGGGGGAACAACTATTTTTTTTAGTAAGTCTGAAGTTTATGGACAATTTGACCCTCGTTTATGTGTCAATCCTGAACAAAGCATGTCCTTATCCAGAAAACTTAACAAAGATTCCCTTTTTTTTCTCAAGGATAGCAACATTCCTGAAATTGCAAAGGATAATTGAGTTTTCTGAAGGGGAAAAAATATCTAACCTGCTTGTAGTAACGGACAACATTACGTTTCTTTTGTGTGGAGAACAAACTTTTCGGAGACCGATCAGAAACTATTAATGGATCCTGTCCATAAATACGAAATATGGGCCGACATCCACCCTTGCCATCAAAATTAGGTATCATCCTTATAATAATGCAATCCAGAGTGAGTGCTCTATCCAAGGGAGGCCATTGTGTGTTCAAGTTCCTTCTTGCTACATACTGTAAATATCTTAGTTGAGAAGGAATTGGATTTAGAGGTTGCATTAGGTGCAAAAGCTCGTGAGGAGCCTGCTTATAAATCATGTCTAAGGTCTTCTGTTCTCCGTTGAATTGTCGTCTATATATCAATAATGCAGCCAACATAAATGCCAAAACTGGCCAACCACCCCATTCACAGTGTAGTAGAAGCACATTTTGCTGCCCGAGGGAGAGCCAACTTTCACTGGATCTAAGAAAATGGTTTATCATCTCCATAGAGAGCAAAGGGCATCCTTCATAGTGTAGAGGGTAATCCATTATGGTCACATCATGCTCGGAAAGATCGTTTGCAATCAGGCTTTCTGACTCACCCTCCCGAAAATTGAAAGCCAAAATTGACACGTCAGGGTAATGATCCCGAAGTTGGCTAATTATGCTTGCTACATAGCCTTTGTAATTTTTCTCTTCCCAAACATCAGTAGAGAAACACCTATCAAATACTGCAAATAACAACAGATGCACCTATTAGCTAACCTATTATATGCAGCAGGCAAATATTTTATAGTCATCTACTTTATTTCATATCCGAATGAGTTCCCTCATATCTTACCATTTGAATTTTGAGCACACAGAAAAAGGACCTAACAGATAATCACTTTTACAGGTTCCGAGTTTCCACAGTGAATTAGACATCAAGTTAAAATATGAACAAATATAGCAATAGTAGCAATCAATAACTAGTATGCTTTGTAATCAAGGTAAAAGGTCAATTTTCTTTCATACACTACAAGTTCTCCCATTTACCACTTTATAACAGGAAAAATGGTGAACTTGAACCGAATAAGTTCCCTTGACATCTTGTTTGTATGGTTGTTACTCATTGTATTGTACTGTATTATTAGTTTAAATACAATGTTTGTTTTGATTATTACTTAAATTCTATTGTATCGTATCATTTTGTCTTCACTCTACCCCATACCCAACAATTTCTTGTAGATTTATCATTCAAATTATGGATGTATGTCATTAGTTTACGACGGAGAATGATACAATCTATCCAAACATTGTATTTATTAAAACAATGTAGCACGATAGCAATACAACACAATACAATTCAATACGATACATAACAATCATCCAAACAAAGTGACAAAGCGCACAAAAGAAGGACCCGACAGATGATCAAATTCCGTTTCCACAGTGGAGTTAGACATTAAAGTTAAAATCCGAACAAATAAAGCAAAATTAGCACTTGTTTGTCTTCAAACAACAAATTGAAAAACGATCAAACAAATCAAATTTAGTGATTGGAGAAGTACTCATCCAGCTCAATCTCAACAGAGTAAAGAGTTAATAGGGTTTCTAAAGAGTTAATTAAGCAATAAGTCAACTGAAGGAGAAAGAAAATGACCTAACAGAGGATCACATCTACAGTTCCCATTTTCCACAGTAAAAAATTGACATTCAAGTTAAATTCTGAACAAATAAATCAAACTCAGCAATCGGAGAAGTATTCATCCAGCTTGATCTCAACAAGCAAACAGTAAACAGATGATCACTTCTACCGTTCCCATTTCCACAGTAAAATTAGACATCCAAGTTAAAATCCGAACAAATAAAGCAAAATTAACAATCTACAACTCCAAATTACTCAAATTTAGTAGTAATTATCTAGCTCGATCGCAACAACCAAACAGAAAAAAAAAAAAAAGAAAAAAAAAGGGGGAAAACGAACCGTAAACTCTTTCGCCGCCGATCTCAAGCAGTCCGTCCGGTGGCTTCCGATAGAACAATTTCCGAAACAACGCCATTGTTAATGGTTACGGAAGAAAACAGAGCTTCGTAGTTCCTTTACAATTAACAGAACTTTATGCTTTATTGCATCAATTTCGATATTTATATAAATTTCTCCGTCGATGTGAAGAGGAAATTTGGTTCGTATTGATCGATTTTTTTTTAGTATATATTTTTTCTTCATACACAAGAAAAGGAGAAGCTTACAGTACAAGTTGAGGGATCAACAACTATTAACAACTTTAAGTAGACGAAAATGCACAATTTTTACCGGGAAAATGGTCTAATTTTTTTATTTATTAATTTTAAAATCGAGAAATTAACATAAATAGCCAGGTGTGTAGAGAAAAATAATTGAAGTGAATGAATAATATATAAGTAGTTAAATACTGGTGTACATGAAAAAATAGTTTGGAAGATATATAATTATATGCACAAATATTAAATATATTGATTATAATAAATATTTTTGATCGAGCAACTAACTTTGTAATATTCATTTTTGTGGTTTCCCGATCAGGGACGGAGTCGGTGTAATTTGGTTTATACTGTTGATACATTATTAAATTTTGTTTATGTATATATAGTAAATGTTAAACTCATTTGAATTGGTATGTTTTTTACTTTATATTTTAACTCCTTCCGTAAAAAATTTGGCTCCACTTTCCAATGATTATTTGGAATCCATATTGAGGCTCTGACTAATGGATGGGTCAATTTTAGTGCATCTATTGCGTACATTTACAAGATGATAAAAATATACTATGTCATTTAGATTAGTCATTTCAATTTCATGAGATATTAGGAGATTTACTAATTTCCAATATAACATGCAACTATTATATTTTACGTTTTACTTATACTTCATCCCATATACATGCAACTATTATTTTGTTCTCGACAATGTTAAGTCATAAGCATATTTCTTTTGGTGGTATCGATCTGGCCTATAAAACATTCTTTGTCCTTTTGGACAATGATAGGTAGTAGAGTAGTCAATCGATCTCAAACCTGAAGAATAGAAATAATTTACACTATGAGGTCACCCAAACGACATCTACAGACAAACATGTTTAATTTTGAATATAAAATAGGTTACCTGCTTAATTAATTTATATAAAATTTCACTTGGTGATTTTATGATTATGCATCATTCAAGAACATAGTACATGATGTTTGCTACTTAGTTCTAACCTGAAATCATAAGCTATAGTTTCTTGATCCACCAACCAACTCTAACGAACTATTGAAAATATCGATAAAAATAAATTAAAATTCAAAATCAAACTAGGATGTCGATTCATTTAATTGGTGGACGAGGGGTCTCCCATACATCAAAAATATCTTCGTCAACATGAAGAACAAAAAGACGATCACCACCAATTGAAAAATCACAAATCCGACCACCATGATTCTGTCGAACCTCTGATGTTAGAACCCAATCAGAACCACAGTAAACCAAAATTCTATCCTTCATTGATGAAAACAATTGTCCCTCATGAAATGCAAGTTTGGGATAACAGTTGTTGTAACCCCCGAAAAAAGATGAATTCGTGTTGTCCCTTGTAGTTTCTTTCCATTCCACACTTGCATCAGTAGTATTTCTCAAATCAATGAAACCCAAACGCTCATTTTTATCGACTACACAAATGGAATAACTCTCCTCTATTGCTATCACGTCTCTAAACTTAGTTTGATCAGTAACATAAGGCTTTTTCACTCGATCCCTAACATCAGACCACGACATAACCATCGTGTTTTTCCTAAAATCTAACAAACTGATGCAACAATTTTCCATCCCTTGGATGAAAACTAGTGGCCATCAAACAGTTGGTACCGTGCAACCATTGCAATCGTCTAGCATTACCATATGTATAGTATGGCAAGAAATCTATCTGCTTACCTGTGACTTGGTCCCAAACACCGATTTTATACCCATTGCTACTACTTTTACAACTCGAGAATAACTTGTAATCCGAGCTACAACTTAGTATACCTGTTGTGTAATCATTCATTTCATCGGTAACCTGAAATTTATACCTCAATTCCCCTGTGGATGCCCTGAATAACCCCATGCCTCCATTAGCTATCTTTCCATCAGAGCTAACCACAATATTTTCAGAATCAACCCAACAAACATCGTTCACCTTACGATAGTCAAGATTGATTGTAGGGTGTTCTTCTAGCATCCAGTCGTACACGTGAACCACACTACCCTGACTCACACAGCACCAGCCATTTGGACCAGCCCGAATGGCTGGTGTGAACTTACCATCCCCTACTAACAAGCCTGTTATGGACTTTGCCAGACAGAGTCTATTGCCATCAAATGTATCACATTCAGCTGACTTGACATGATCCAAAATGCCATAATATTCAGCCTCTCTGTATAGGAACTTTTTATCGATCTTTGGAGGAATATATAGCTCGCCGGTTCTGAGTAAGTCCAAAAGGACACCAAAATAATTGGGATTTCTATCGATGAAGTGTTCAGTGATTGCTGCATCAGACTGCAGATTCCAGTTCTCATCAAACATGGCTCCAAAGAATGATTTTTTGCCAGCTACTGCTAAGGTTGTGGCCGTAGTTTCGAAGATTTTGCCACCAACATTGAATTTCACCCTGTCTCTTGGAAATCCCATCATTTAGAAGTATCCAAAAAATACTGAGATGAACTTAAAATTGTGCTGAAAAAGTATTGTATATATATATAACAATTCACCAAAGAGAGCTACATTTGGCATACAGAGAGTTTTGGTGTCTATTTAGTTTCTCCATGATTCAATGTAAGGAATGTAAAAGGTTGTCATTAAAATTTGAGACTGCGACTATTAATTTTCATGATTAAGCCTTTGTTTGTTCGACTTACTGATTTGAATAGATTGGGATGTGTTTTCAGTAGCGTTTAGCCATAAGCCTGTGTCTATTTGTCGTGTGGTCGAGTCTATAAGATTATGAATGAGCTGTTTATTATTGTCCTTTCAGATTACCGTCTTCTCCTCCTTTCTGCTGATGTTGTCTCATGTTTCCACACAATTTAATGATAGCGAAACTGTCTAGTACAGTGATCAATCGATCTCAGGCATTCACAAATAAAAAATGCCTATAGAAGAGGTAGGGTAAGGGTAGTTATTGACAAATTGTTTTGAATTATATACACGCTCAGTGTAAAGAACATTTTAGTCTATCAGGTTACCAAATGACATCTATAGATAAGCCTTCTTATAATGTAGGCCTTGGTCCCAAACACGATTCTGTGCCCATTGTTAGTGTTGTTACAACTAGAGAACAACTTGTTATCCGAGCTAACACCGAGTGCACCTGCTGTGTAACCTTTTAATACATCTGTAACTTGAAATTTATAACTCAATTCCCCTGTGGAAGCATTGAATAACCCCATGCCTCCACTATCTAGCTTTTCATCAGAGCTAACCACAATATTTTCAGAATCAACCCAATGAACATCGTTCACCTTATGGTAATCAAGATTGATTGTAGGGCATTCTTCTAGCATCCAGTCGTACACGTGAACCACACTACCATGAACCACACAGCACCAGCCATTCGAGCTGGCTTGGATGGCCCGAGATATCTCACCATCCCTTACTGACCAGCCTGTTATGGACCATGCCAACCGAGGCCTATTGCCATCAAATTTATCACATTCCTCTGACCTGATATGATCCAGAATGCCATAATATTCAGCCTCTTTGTATACGAGCTTTTTATCTATCTTCGGAGGAATATATAGCTCTCCTGTTCTGAGCAGGTTAAGAAGGACAGAAAAATAATCAGGGTCCCTATCGATGAAGTGTTCAGTGATTGCTGAATCAGAATGCAGGTTCCAATTCTCATCTAACATGGCTCGAAAGAGTGAATTTTGGCCAGCAAACTCTAAGGTTGTGGCTGTTGTTTCGAAGATTCTGCCACCAACATTGAGCTTCACCCTACCTTTTGGAGTTCCCATTATTTGAAACTACCCAATAAATACTGGTAAAATGGAATTGAAATTGTGCTGAAAATGTATGGTATATATAGACCTTCAAAAGGCATCAGTGGTCAGTTTATACTCTATACCAATTCCCAAAAAGAGCATACAAAGAGTTTTTTGTTGTCTGTTTAGTTTTTCCATAATTTATTTTCCCCATGTTTCAAATGTAAGGAATGTAAAAGGTTGTCTCAAATCATTGGTATCAAATAAGAGCTAAAGGCTATACATTTACGGGATATACCCGATTTTGGGGGCACCATTGAGGTCATACCCGTTGTGCACAAAAAAATGGTGAATTTCCTACTTAGGAACACACTTCAGATTTACACAACTAAAATGTGTTGATCATCTTAGTTGTAATATAACTGCAACATAAAGGATTAACATTTGATACATCATACATCTAAAAATTATAGCTTTCAAATTAACCTTATTAGATTGCTGAGAAGATAAAGCTACAGCTTTGGAGTTGTTAATCAACCAACTCTAACAATCTAAATTTATATAATTGGTGGACGAGGGGTCTCCCATACATTTATAATATTTCCTGTACTTTGCAGAGAGAAAAGACGGTTACCACCAATTGAATAATCATGAATTGCACCACAATCAATATGTCTAAGCTGTGATGTTCGAAGCCAATCAGAACCAGAATGCACCGAAATTCTATTGTTAAACGATGAAAACAATTGCCCTTCGTGATATGCCAGTTTGGGAAAATACGGACTAGCAAAAGGATCTTCCGTATTTCTCCAATTTACACCTCTAGCAGTACTCCTTAAATCCATGAAACCTAAAGCTCCATTACAACGTAATACACAAATTGAACTACTCTCCTCTATCGCTATTGCATCATTAATAGTACGACCGCAAGATCTGTCGTGCTTCTCAGTCAATAACCGAACCGTAGTGTTATCTCTAAAGTCAAACAAGATGATATCAACCTTTGCACAATCCAAATAAAAGGCCATCAAACAGTTGGTACCAGGTAACCATTGCAGCCTGCTAGCCCTTTTAAGTGAGAGATGAGGTGGACTACAGTGGAAATCTATCAGCTTACCTGTGACTAGATCCCAATTGCCAATCCCATGGTGTTTATCACCGTTTTCACAACTCGAGAACAACTTGTAATCTGAGCCAAAATCTAGTGTACTTGCTGTGGAAAATGGAGCCAAATCGCTCGATTTATCTGTGACTTGAAATTTACACCTTGATTCCCCTGTGGATGCATTGAATAGCCTCATGCCTCCATTTGCTAGTCTTTTATCAGAGCTTATCACAATATGTTTGTCATCAACCCAACAAATGTCTTTCACCTTATGGTGCGCAATATGTATTATAGGATGTTCTTCAAGCATCCAGTCGTACACGCGAACAACACTACCCTGAGCCAGACAGCACCATCCACTCGGGCTAGCTCGAATAGTCTCTGCAAGAGTTCCATTCGCTGCTGACCAGTCCGTTATGGGCTGTGCCAACTGGGCCCTATTTCCATCAAACGGACCCCATTTAGCTAACCTGACATGATCAAGAATGCCATAATATTCTGCCTCTCTGTATAGGAGATTTTTATCTATCTTCGGAGGAATATAAAGCTCTCCTGTTCTGAGCAGGTTAAGAAGGACGGCGAAATAATCAGGGTCTCTATCTATGAAGTATTCAGTGATAGCTGAATCTGAATGCACGTTCCAATTCTCATCTAACATGGCTCGAAAGAGTGAATTTTCGCCAGCAATTGCTAAGGTTGTAGCCGTAGTTTCGAAGATTCTGCCACCAACATTGAATTTCACCTTGTCTTTTGGAGTTCCCATTCTTCAAAAATGTCGTAGTACCCTGAAATTCAAAACCAGTACTAACGTAAGAGATAAAAAAAAGCAATCTGATGCGCAAAGCATCCCGCTTTACCCTGTCCAGGGAAGGTCCTCACCCAAGAGATGTAATGTAGACAACCTAACCTAATGCAAAGCTTCTACTAATATAAGAGATCCGCTTAGAAAAATATTTCTTCAACAGCTTACTCAGTATAGTATAATCTCACAAGTGAGGTCTGCAGAGGATAGACCTTACCCCTACCTTATAAAGATAAGGAGGTCGTTGTTTCCAACCCTAGATTCAAGTAAAGCATCTCAAAGCAGTTTGAAAAAGAGAATACATAAACGGAATAGTAACAACAATGAAATATAACACTATGGAAAACAGTGCATAGCATACATAGAAAGAACAATAACAACAACGAACTAGTGAGATTGAACACACGAAACACAATGACAACAACACTCAATGAACAAGCAACTACGAGAATAGTGTTAATACTACCTGTAAGAGAGTAGATAGCTATACCACTATATTCAACTACCAACCAACCATCTACTCTAATCCACGACTTCCAAACCCTGTTATCTAAGGTCATGTCCTCGGTTAAAATAAATCTAACGCAACAATAAAAGGGAGAGTTGAATAAATATTTATTTTTACCAGAAGAAGAAATCAAACAACGAGAATTCACTTGTGATTATTGAAAAAATTAGTCCATGAGGTGTTTTTATACGTAAAAAAATAATTAATTTTGATTATCCCAATTGGACTCGTATTGTTTAGCAAAGTATTTCTTTTGACTATTCCTCGTAGGACTCGTATTGTATAACTATTCAAAGTAGGATTCTTATGCGTGAATTTATGTATTATAAAGATTTTTTTTTAAAAAAACGCTTAAAATAATAGTCTATTTGACCGAGCTTTTAAAATTACAAAAATTGATATAACCTACTGAATATGAAAAACATATATAGCTGATTGACAATTTATTTTGAACAAGGCTTTCCAATTTACTTTATTTGAAGGTTGCTGAGAAGATTAACATATAATATATGTTGCTCAGACACTTCAGAAATACGAGTGGATGCCTGTTTGTCCTCCCAAACTAGTGTATATTTGGAGGATCCGACATGGATATGCTTGCATTTTCAGAGAGTCCGAGCAATATGAATGAAACATCTAGTTTCATGGTGTACACTACATACTGAGTTAATGTTGTTGATTCATGTATTCATATTAGCAAATCAGAAATAATAAAAGATGAAAAGAAAAAGAAAAGAACTATCCGAGTCCACAGAACCCACTATGTGTCCTTAAGAAATTTAATCCCCTCTAGTATCCGAGACTGTAGATTAATTCCTCCCAAGTTAAAATGGATTAACCATTAAAGAAGTAGCGGTACCTCAAACTTCGATAATTTCAACGACCTCCAAAAGACAGCAACAAGATCACATACACATACATGATCGATCGATTTTGTTTGTATGAAATGTATGCAAAAGAAGGGAAGAATTCGATCCAGAAAAATGAGAGAATGTCTCATAATTCTGTAGAACTAGTTTACTTTGATCATTCTATGATATGCACCATTCAAGAACATAGTACATGACGTTTTCAACTTAATTCTGTTCTGAAATCAACAGCTATAGCGTCTTGATCAACGAACTCTGACAATCTAGATTCATATAACTGGTGGACGAGGAGTCTCCCATACATCAACGACATTTTCATCTTTATGAAGAGCGAAAAGACGGTCACCATCAATTGAAAAATCACAAATCGGACCACCAGGACTCTTTCGAAGCTGTGATGTTGGAAGCCAGTCAGAACCACAATACACCGAAATACTATTGTTCAATGATGAAAACAATTGCCCCTCGTGAAATGCCAGTTTAGGAAAACACATACCAGACGAAGAATCTTTCTTATATCTCCAATTCACACTCGTATCAGTCCTAAAATCCAAGAAACCCAAACACTCATTCAAGCCTAATACACAAATTGAACTACTATCCCCTATCACTATTGCATCATGAATAGTACTAGAATGATTGTTCTGATCCTCGGCCAATAACTGACACATAGCGTTTCTTTGAAAGTCAAACAAGACGATATCAACCTTTGATACAAATAAAGGGCCATCAAACAATTGTAATCAGGTAACCATTTCAGCCTGGTAGCCTTTCTAAGTGAGTGATTAGGTCGAAGAGAGCGGAAATCTATCAGCTTACCTGTGACTAGATCCCAAATGCCAATCCCAGGGTAACCATCAGCATTTTCACAACTCGAGAACAACTTGTTATCTGAGCCAAAACCTAGTGTACTTGCTGTGACTAATGGAGCTAAAGTGCTCAATTTATCTGTAACTTGAAAATTATACCTCAACTCCCTTGTGGATGCATTGAATAGCCCCATGCCTCCACTAGCTAGCTTTTCAGCAGAGCTAACCACGATACTTTCGGAATCAACCCAACCAACATCATTCACCTTGTTGTGCTCAATATGTATTATAGGGTGTTCTTCAAGCATCCAGTGGTACATGCGAACAACACTACCCTGAGCCACACAGCACCATCCACTCGGGCTAGCTCGAATAATCTGTGCAACCTCTCCATCACTTGCTGACCAGCCCGTTATGGACTGTGCCAGCCAGGCCCTATTTCCATCAAACGGACCCCATTTAGCTGACCTGACATGATCAAGAATGCCATAATATTTGGCCTCTCTGTATAGGAGCTTTTTATCTATCTTCGGAGGAATATAAAGCTCCCCTGTTCTGATTAAGTCCAAAAGGACACCAAAATGTTGGGGATTTCTATCGATGAAATGTTCAGTTATCCCCCCATCGGAATGCAGGTTCCAATTCTCATCAAGCATGGCTCCAAAGAATGAATTCCTTCCAGCACCCGCTAAGGTGGTGGCCGTAGTTTCAAACTTTTTTCCGCCAACATTGAGTTTCACCTTGTCTTTTGGAGTTCCCATTCTTCAAAAATGTCATAGTACCCTGAAATTCAAAACCATACTAATTTAAGAAATTAAAAAGGGCAGTCTGATGCACAAAACATCCCTCTTTAGCCTGTCCAGGGAAGGGACGCACCCCAAGAGATGTAATGTAGACAACCTAACCTGATGCAAGCATTGGTGGCTACTTCTACTAATACAAGAGATCCGCTTAGAAAAACAAATCTACAACAACAACTTACCTAGTGTAATCCTACAAGTGAGGTATGGATAGGGTAGACTGTACGCAAACCTTATCCCTACCTCATAAATATAGGGGGTTATTTCCGATAGACCCTCGGTTCAACTAAAGCATCTCAAAGCAGTTTGAAAAAGAGAATACATATATGGATGTAGTAACAATAACAATGAAATATAGTGCTATGGAAAACATTACATGGCATACATAGAAAGAACAATAGGAACAACAAACTAGTGAGATTATCGAAACACAGCAAACACAATGATAACAACACTCGATGAACTAGGAACTATGAAAATAGTGCTAGTACTATTGGTAAGAGAGTAGGTACCGATACCACCACCTATCTTACCCGTTGGAAAGCGAGAAAAACGTTTAAGTACCACCTAACCTTATATTCTAATATGTGACCTCCAAATCATCCTATCTAAGGTCATATCCTATGTAAACACAAGATGCACCATGTCTTATCTAATCACCTCCCCCAATATTATAAAAAAAATTGTAGCACAACTATGAAAGGGAGATTTACACATTTGGTTGCTCGTCCAAAAATATATACAATCGCTAGCCAATATACATATATTATACATCTCCTGGTTGTTCTTTTGGTTGGGCGGCTATTGAAGTTAATTTTCCTAATTTTTAGATGTTGGAACATTCATAAGCTTGAAAATTAAACAAAAGTAAGAGAGTTTAGGAATATACAAATCTGAAAATTAAGACATATTACAATGGATATATAGATTATGCACAACTTTTTATTTTAAAAAAAAAGCATTCAAACAAGAAAGTTAAAGAAATGTATTTTTTTACAAACTAAGAAGAATTCAAACAAGGAGTAGCTAGACAAATTCACTGGCGATTAGTCAAAAATTAGTCCATGAGGTGTTTTTAATAATGATTTATTTTAACTATTTCATTTAGGGTTCCTAAATTAGGAAATGATTTATTTTAACTATTCCAATTAGGATTCGTAAAAAGAACAATAATTGGGAGATAATTCGTTTAGTTATAACAAGTAGATATGGTTCTTGGTTCCGTCGTACCTATTTCTTGCTTCCTCTTTCTTCGGAATGTTGCGCCACCAGTGACTGAATTTTCATAGAATAATATTGTGTCAACGTAGACCTAAGTTTTTTTATACAAAATTTGTGATGGCATTCCTGTAATTTAGGTCCAATACTATTCGTAGTTGGCTTATAGGTATTGGAGCTACTAATAATTATGTATTGATTATAAGGTAACTAAACTTAAATTTCTATTGATGAGTATTACTATTAATAACCCGATAAAATGATAATTAATTTACCATCACATGTAAAACTACGTTGGTACTATAAAAATATATTCTAACTATGAGTATATTCTACATTGAAAGTTTGTGAGAGGATGGTGGAGATAAGGGTGAGGAGAAATGTGTCCATTTCCAAGAACCAGTTTGGATTAATGCCACGACGTTCAACTATTGAAGTCATTGACCTTGAAAAGGTCAACGACAAAGTCCCGAGAGAAGTCCTTTGGCGATGTTTGGGGTCTAAAGTTGTACTGGTGGCTTATATTAGGGCGATAAAGGACATGTATAATGGAGTCAAGACTCGGGTAAGAACAATGGGAGGAGACTCAAAGCACTTTCCAGTTGAGATGGGGTTGCACTAGGGATCTGCATTGAGCCCGTTTCCTTTTGCCTTGGTGGTAGATAAATTGATGCAACATATTCAGGGCGAGATGCCTTGGTGTTTGTTATATATATACAAATGACATTGTTTTGATCGATGTGTCCCGCGACGGAGTTAACTATAGATTGGAGGTGTGGACAAAATTTTTAAGTCTAAAGGGTCCATGTTGATCAAGACCAACACAAAGTATTTAGAATGTAAATTCAGTGATATAATGTATAAGGCAGGCATGGAAGTGAGACTTGATACTCAAGTTATCCCCAAGAGATATAGATTTAAGTATCTAGGGTGCCTGATCCAAGGAAATAATGAGGTTGGTGATGATGTCACATGTCATATTTGTGCGGCATGGATGAAGTGGAGTCTTGCATCCAGCGTCTTGTGTGACAAGAAGGTACCACCAAAACTTAAAGATAAGTTTAATAGAGTGGTGGTTAGACCGGCTTTGTTGTATGGGGTGGAGTGTTGGCTAGTCATGAACTTCAAGTTCAGAAGACATAAGTTATGGATATGAGGATGTTGAGATAGATATGTAGGTATACTAAGAGCAATAAGGATTAGGAATAAGGATATCCAAGACGATGTGGGAGTGACATTCGTGGTGGAAAAAATGAGAAAGAGAGATTGAGATGGTTTGGATACGTGAAGAGAAGAGGTATGGATGCCCCAGTAAGGAGGTGTGAGTGGTTGGATATAGAGAAGTTGAGGAGAGGCAGAGGTAGGTCAAAAAAGTATTTGAGAGATGTGATTAGGAAGGATATGGTTCATCTTCACCGTACTAAGGACATGACCTTAGATAGGGCGGTTGGAGGTTGCGGATACGGGTAGAAGGTTAGTAGGTAGTTGAAAGTTGAAAGTTTTCTTAATATTATCCTATTCGTGGATTTGGCTAGGTGGGAGTATATAGCCCCATATCGGTCGTAGTATTAGCCAACTCATGTAGTCTTTGGCTTTTGGTATCTGATTTTATTTGTGGTTTACTGTGTTTAGGTGACCACACCTTGTTTTTTTTGTTGTTATGGTTCCTTGCATATCTGATCTGCACTGCTTCGATATTAGCTGTCATGTTTTTCCTTTGATTTGCTTGAGCCTAGGGTTTTTCGAAAACATTCTCTCTACCTCGAAGAGTTAAATAGTAAGGCTTACATACACTTTACCCTCTTCATACCCCACATTGTGGGATTTCACTTTGTATATTCTAGTTAACTGTCCAACTAGTTCTCCTCCTTATATTTACAAATGCAAAGATAATCCTCAAAATTGAATATTATCTCAGCTCAAAAGTTGTTTACTCAAATATTTCTTATCAAAGCGAGGATTCATTTCAAGCAAAATCAATTCATAAGCTAGCCTCTCTACCATTAATCATTGCTACTTCCACACCCCTATCCCGTGGTTTGAGAAAGACTCTACTAAGTGGTAGCATGTACTGTTGAAATGTCAGAACACGGAAAAAGAAGTGTTATAAGCTTTATATGGAAGCCTTGGAACATTAAAGGGCAAGAGTAACTCTAACTGTCCTTTTTATTTAATATTTCATTATCATTCCATCTTATGTAGCACTATTTTCCTAAGTATATTGCAAAAATAACATCACTTTTCTGTCCTGAAAGAATCAGCTGTAGAGTTCTTGATCAACCAACTCTAACAATCTAGATTCATATAATTGGTGGACGAGGGGTCTCCCATACATCAATGACATTTTCATCTTTATGAAGAGTGAAAAGACGGTCACCACCAATTGAAAAATCACGAATTGGACCAGCAGAACTCGTTAGGAGCTGTGACGTTGGAAGCCAATCAGAACCACAATACACCGAAATACTACAGTTAGTTGATGAAAATAATTGCCCCCAGTGAAATGCAAGTTTGGGAAAACGCTCACAAGACGAAAAGTCCTTATTTCTCCAATTTACACTCGCATCAGTACTCCTAAAATCCACGAAACCCAAACACTCGAACCAATCTAATACACAAATCTAACTACTCTCCTCTATTGCTATTGCATCACCAACATCATTAGAGCAACGTTTGTTGCGATTCTTAGTCAATGACCAAATAATAGCATTTTCTCTAACGTCAAACAAGCAGATATCATTCTTTGGATGGGATAAACAGCCATCACACAGTTGGTATCATGTAACCATTTCAGCCTGGTAGCCTTTCTAAGTGAGTGATTAGGTCAAAGAGAGCGGAAATCTATCAGCTTACCTGTGACGAGATCCCAAATGCCGATCCCATGTTCATCTCCAGCGCTATCACAACTCGACAACAACTTGTAATCTGAGCCAAAATCTAGTGTACTTGCTGTAGCAAATGGAGCTAAAGTGCTCAATTTATCTGTAACTTGAAATTTATACCTCAACTCCCCTGTTGATGCATTGAATAGTTCCATGCCTCCACTAGCTAGCTTTTCATCAGAGCTAACCACGATACTTTTAGAATCAACCCAACAAACATCATTCACCTTATTGTGCTCAATATGTATTATAGGGTGTTCATCAAGCATCCAGTCGTACACACGAACAACACTACCCTGAGCCACACGGGCTAGCTCGAATAGTCCGAGCAGCCACTCCACACCTTGCTGACCAGCCCTTTATGGACTGTGCCAATCGGGCCCTATTTCCATCAAACAAACCCCATTTAGCTGACCTGACATGATCCAGAATGCCATAATATTCAGCCTCTCTGTATAAGAGCTTTTTCTCTGTAAACTTTTTCAAAAAATAACGTCGCAAACTTGAGACAAGTGTGACTGAAGTATGCCTGTGGCAGTGCATACTTCAGTCAATAGTGACTGAAGCTCTCCTGTGGCATTGCATACTTCAAACGATTATGACTAAAATTCTTCACGTGACACTGCAAACTATCTCAGTTATCTATTGGGGATAGCCAAAATGTGCTGGTCATCTTAGTTGTTATAGAACTGCAACATAAAGAATTAATCTTTGATACATCATGCATCTAATAATGATAAATGAAATATGCAGTTTAAGGGTGTAAATTAAATACTGAATGCATTTATAACAAGTTGATTTGATATTGAAAATAATACATCTACTTAAAACAAAGCCAAATCGAAAATGTTTGTTAATTTCTCCATTCAAAAACATAGTACATGATGTTTGCAGTTCTGTCCTGAAATCATCAGCTATAGTTAATTTCTTGATCAACCAACTCTAACAATCTGGATTCATATAATTGGTGGCCGAGGGGGTCTCCCATACATCAACGAAACTTTCTTTATCGATATGCAGAGCGAAAAGACGATCAACACCAATTGAAAAATCATTAATTGTACCACCATGACTCTGCCGAAGCTGTGATGTTCGTATTCTGTTAGAGCCATAATAAACTGAAATGTTATCCACAAATGATGAGAACAATTGGCCCTCGTGAAATGCCAGTTTCGGATAACAAGGCTTATTATCCTGTATGTAGTAATCTAAAGACTTATCTGTTCTCCAGTGTAAACTTTAAATCCAATAAACCTTGACGTGCATTATCATCTATTACACGAATTGAACTACTCTCCCCCATCACTACCGCATCTCTAATGTTTCCCTCACTAGTAGTTGGAGACTTGTTCCGGTTACTCCAATACTCCGACCAGGATCATACCACATTGTTTTTTCTAAAATCCAATAAGCGGATGCAACAATCTTCGCTCCTTGGATAAAAACTAGCAACCATCAAACAGTTGGTATCAGGTAACCATTGCAACCTGCTAGCATCCCCATGTGAAAAATATGGCAAGAAATTGATCTAATTACCTGTGACTTGGTCCCAAACACCGGTCCCGTGCTTATTGTTAGTGTTGTCAATGCAACTGGAGAACAACTTGTAATCCGAGCTAATACCGAGTGCACTTGCTCTCCAATTCTTCAATTGGTTTTCATATGTAACTTGAAAATTATACTTTAACTAGTAAAATTACCTGCGCTTCGCGCGGGAATTTAACTTCACGGAATTTATAAAATAATACTTAAAACCTATCAGTCATTAAAACTTAAACACTACATTATCTTACATACAAGATTACATAGTAACAAACATTAATAATGTAAAGAAAAATTAAAATTATTACATCTTCTCATTTATCCTTAATAACATAATTATAAATTAATGACTGTAAAAATACATACCATGATCTGTAACATAAGCAATGGTGTTAGTGAGTCACTCAACAGGAGCAAAGTACACAAATATTTAATTGTGAAGAAGAAGAAGAGGAGGAGGTTCAAAATTTTCGTTATTTTAAAATGAGAGGAAATCCCTCAATTTATAGACAACAAAGCATAGTGTGAACAAATATTTTTTGTGCCTTATCGGAAAGGTTACAACTATTTAAAAAAGTTGCAACCCTTCGGAAAGGTCACAACCTTTCATAAGAGTCACAACTTTTCATAAAAGTCGCAACTCTTCATTAAAGTCGCAACTTTTCATAAAAGTCACAATTTTTCATAAAAGTCACAACTTTTCATAAAAGTCTCAACTCTTCATTAAAGTCACAACTTTTCATAAAGGGATAATACATAAATTGGACCCTAAACTTAGCTTCAAATTTTAAGTATGATCTCTAACTTTCATAGTGCACAAGTAGGCACTTTAACTATCCAATTCTTAAACAAAAAAACACGCGAATCCAACAGCCAAATTGTGTGATATACAAACGCTCCTACGTGGCTTATTGAGCCACTCAGTGGCTGCCATGTAATTAAAAAATTACACGTATTTTATAATTAAAAGGGATTTTGA
>JAJOOS010034729.1:0-21972 GCA_029582725.1 Solanum chiquidenum | reverse complement strand
TCATTTTAATTATGATTTAGCTTCCGCATCAGTTTATTATCTTTAGTATGCTCATGATCATGCCAGCAGGGTTAGCTTGGGATCACTTGTGGTCCTAGGTCCCGTGTCCGCGTTTCGGGGGTAGTCTCGGGGCGTGACAAAAATAAAATAAATAATTAAATGAAGAAAAATGGTCAAAAAAGGAGAAAAAAAGATAAATATAAATGGAGGCCATAAAGAGGTGTCACAACACCTTGTCTAGGTTCCTCCTTTATATAAATATATAGATTCTATTTTGTAAGTGACATGCAGATAATATAGCTTCACCTTACAAATTATTATGTTGATTAGAACTTATTAACATGGAGTTCATCATTTCCTTTAATGTTCTATTTTTTCTTTCAGTTACTCTATTAGATTCAGGTGAGTAAGGCGAAGTTATTTCATGAATAATTTCTTATTTTTCACAAAAGGCATTTAAAAATAAATATTCTCCACCTCTATCAGATATAATTCTCTTGATTTTTCTACTAAGCTGATTTTCAACTTCAATTTTATAACATATAAAGGCATTAAAAGCATCATCTTTATTTCTTAGTAAATATAACTTAGTAAATCTAGAAAAATCATAAATAAAAGTCACATAATATCTTTTACCAACTCTAGTCATAGTTTATTTTAAATCACCTGAATCAGCATGAATCAAATACAATAATTCGATTTCTCTATTTACTGAGAAACATGACTTTTTAGTAATTTTAGTTTTAGCACGTATTTCACATTTATTAATATTATTTGTATCTAAGTCAGATATTAAACAAAGTGATTGCATATTTTATATAAGAGAAATTATTATCTCCTAATCTAACTATCACACCCCGAGCCTACACCCTGGGCGTAACTAGCACTCGAGAACAATTGATGGTCCCCAAGCGAACCCTTGGCCTGACTCATTACTCAGCGGAAGACTTACTCAACAATATAGGAACTCAAATGCAAAGCTCAACTCATAAGGATATCATTACTATGATATATTAACTCAATATAATCTGAAATACTCAATAAACATAATTGTTCAACTTAAGTATTTAAAACATCACAAAGGAGATGGGAAAAGATGCCTCAACTAATACTGTCTATGAAGCCTCTAAAATACTATGATGGAAGTTGGGATAAGACCCACGACATCCTAATAAAGCAAAACCCATAATGTGAAGACCTCTGGAAAGCAAGGAGGCTTACCAAAGCTAGCTGGAATACGATGGGATCAATGAAGCGCCGGTTGATGATCCTGAATACCAGTATCTGCATCATGAAATGATGCAAGTCAAATGACGTCAATACATTGAATGTACGAGCACATAGGAGGAAAACCAAACATAGAGATACATAGCTTAACTGATAGAAAGGGAAAATATACTCACTTTAACTTAACTTACTCAACTCAACAAGAAAGCAATAATGAAACATGCAAGATATATAAAGATTTTAAAACAGTAGATAATAACTCAATGTATACAAAAATACAATAATAAACCCTAGACTCTTATTTGGAAGATTTTCTAACTGACAACCATCAGTATGAGTTACGTGATGATACAACGTCTCGCCCACGCTGTCAGAATTGTCCTATACCTTGGTGGAGTATAGGACATCCTCAACTAAGTGGATCCACAAAGATATGCTTAAAAGCAATAAGGAATCATCTAAAAAAAAAGATCATTTACCCATGTTGGCATGCATAGTTTATGAGGATTTTGAGTTGTCTGAACTCATCTACATATCGGTGCTCAATACTACTCCCAATAATATATAACTCATGCTCATATGTTTAAAAACATAGCTCTTCCTCAATTTGAGATAATTACTCAAAAGATTCTCTAAAAAGAGATAATGCTCCAAACTTCTCATGAACTCGTTTAGAAATCAAGGTTTCCTCTCGTTTTAAACGTAAAAGTGTTTAAATTTGAGAATACTTACTTCCCTTATACTCAGTTTGAAGCATGAAACTCAACTCTCCTCATTCTCATACTCATTTACTCAAGTCTTAAAAGAAGTTTTTAGAAGATTGTAAAAAACTTCTCAAAATAACTCAAAAAGATTTTCTTGAACTTTACTCGTAATCTTTACTATGATTTGAAATGAAGATTTAAGAGTTATGATTAGGATATCTAGGATCTCTCAATGATTAATGAAGACTTAGATAGTTGGTAATAAGAAGAGAGAAGACACGATTCAAAGGGACATATACAGGATGAAGAAATGAGGAGAAAGGGGCCTGACTTCCCAGGTGCATCAGTGGCGCGCCACGCCAGTTCTCAACTTACTGGGGCTGGTTGCAGGCGCAGGGTGTTGTGTCGTAATTTTACCATCTTTAGAAAAATCACTTTTTAAAATGTTCGAAGTAGAAAACGTTTAGGAAAAATACTTAGAAAAAGAGTCGTCACTTCATTTTAAAAAGAAATTAAGAAAACTTAATTTATAAAAGACTTTAACTGATTAAGTCCTTTATAAATTTAGAGAAAAAGGGTACGGGGTTCTCATTTTACATTTCAAGAAGGATTTTAAAGCATTTGAAGTGTCCACTAACACGAGGTTATCCTGCGACTTGATTAAAATATTTGACTAACTTTTTGAAAGAAATAATTAAGTAAAGAAACATTTTCTTGAAATTTTTTAGAGAAAGGGCAACGTAACTCAAAAAATATTCGTAATAAGTAGGAAATGACTAAAAGGCCCATAAAAAATAGATTAAAATTTAAGACTTTTACAAGTAGATTAGGACTAAATCTTTTTTAAAAGAAAAAACTATGTGAGAACTTTAATGATCACAACTTAAGTTAATTTTTTCAATAAAGGCATACACTTTTTTTAAATTAGTAAAAAAAAAAAAAAGTAAAAGTCTTGACCAAAGACATTTGGTTAAAATTAAAATGCAAAGTTGATAAAAGATAAAATTTTATTAAAGTAAACTAACACAAAGAAAATAGTTCATCTTTGGGGATTTAATTAAGTAAAGTTAGTTAAAATGTTAGAGCTAGTCAAAACAAACAATAAGTATTTATAATCAAATAATAAGTAAAAGAGAGGTTGAATTTGGGCCATTTTTGGCCAAATTCACTGCCGCCTGAAAGGTTTGGCTGCTGGTCCATTTGATTCACATCAAATGTTGCCCATTTGCTGCTATATGACAATGTATAGCGCTATAGCAGTCGTGTATCTGCCTGCGGTATATTGGCCCATTTTTCTGCACATTGAACTACACATTTTTCTACATTCTTCGCTGCTTTTCTGGGTTTGTCGCGTGAAGAAGAAGACGCGTACATGGATCGGGACGTATTGGGTATTGTTGCATGCATCGCTAGTGGGTCTTTTTTGGTATTGAAGTTGGGCTTGGGTTTGTATTGTGTTGTATTTTTTGTTGTTTTGCTGCTGATGGGTTGTATCTAGGGGTGTACAAAACAGAATCGAAAACCGAACCAAACCGCAAATCGAGTCAAACGAAAAAAAAAACTCGACTTTGACTTGGTTTGGTATTGAAAATAAATGACTTTATTTGGGTTGGTTTGGTTTCAGCTAATAAAAGTCAACCCGAGACCAAACCAACCCGACATTATATATATAATTTTAAAATTTTATTTTATATGTAAAAATATTTACTTTGATATAATTTTAGAATATTTCTTATACTTTTTCATAGTTTTTATCTTTTATATATTATTTCGTGTTTGAAAGTTAGAATTATTAATGGTCCAATAAAGATTATAGTCTATAGATGTTGGTAATTATAATAAAACTTAAATCAAAATCAAATTTATACTAATGCAAAAAAAATAAAATCAATTCAACACTAAGAATAAGAATAATATTGAATATTTGTTCTTTAGTTTTACATAGATTTAGACAATTAAATTACATAATCTGATTTTAATTTCCTTTAATATTAATCATGTAACTAATACTTAGTAAACTTATTTTAGCATGATTTAGTACTTTTAAATTATAATCATTTTCATTATGACTTACTGATTTGCAATATTTGTTTTATGCGATTTCATTATTATTTTTTTGTTAGATATTTTAGTATCATTAATCATATCATATTTTGTGTTATTTTCTTAAAAAACACCTTAGATAGTTCTATTTTGGTAAAACTAAAGAAATATTTGAAATACAAGTAATTAAATTATATGTTTGTATGAATACTTTACCGAAAAAACCCAAAAATCTGAAAAAACCCAAAAGAATCCAAAAAACCCCGAGGTTGAAAAATTCGAGTTTTATTGGTTTGGTTTGGTTTGGTTTATAAATTCAAAAATATGACACAAATGGTTTGATTTAATATTTGAAAAATCCGAACCAACCCGGCCATATACACCCCTAGTTGTATTAGTGTTTGGGCTGAGAATTGAGAATGGGTAAAGAAGTGGGCAGGAAGTTGTGTTCAAAATGGAGGTGGAAATGGGTTAGGTCTTGGAATTTAAGAAATAGCCAATTTGAGTTTAATTTAGGGAACTTGACTAAAATTTAAACAAGACAAATTAATATTAATTAATTAACGAACTTCTTAATCTTAATGAAATAAAATAATCAACTTAACTGCAAGCCAGTTAATTTAGAAATATATACTATCATATATATAAATTAATTAACCGAATATTTAATTAAAAAAAAATTGAGACGATTTTCAAATATTCATAAAATATGCTAATTATATACATATGTATGTAAAACATATATATTATTCCAAAATTATAAAAAAGTGAAAAAACTATTTAAAATAACTTGAAAACCGTTTTTTTTCAAATCTTATAAAACTAATTATTTTAAATCGTTTGAAATTAAAGAAGCTCGATTATTAAATCATATCGGGGAGGATCAAAACTGGGTGTCAATACAGGGCACCAACACCTCTGGCACTACGGGAGCGCACCGCTCCAGCCTAACCCAAAAACTTTTTAAGAAATTTTCTTCTCAATTTTTTATCCTAATTCATTTAGAATTGATTGATTTCCTCCAAACTCCCTTAGATTCATAAAACCAACACAATTAATTAAAATTTCACTCAAAATCACTCATGAACAACACTCATTCGCAAGTCCTTTACCTCAAGAACTCAACAAGACTCCATTGTTAAAGAATGAAGCACAATACCTCAAGAACATCAAGAATCTCAATATATACAATCTCATGGACGAATTCATAAAGGAACAAAATTTTACTACTTCTCTACTTTTTGTTATTATGATTCTTAAATTAGTCTTTGTTAGTGTTATTACTGATCCGGTACATCACTGCTACAATAACTTTTGTTTTATGCAATGTATCATCCCCAATCTTTTGGCCTAATCTACCTAAGGTAAATGAGTTTCGATCTATTTTTGTTTATTTTTTGTTTTTCAAGCTTCCATGTAGTTGTTGATTAAAATACATGGTACATTACGAAAAATCAGTGTTATCATATTTCAAGGGTCACTGGAGGTGCCTGAGCTGGCACTGAACCTGTTTCGAGAGGGGTGGCAGCTGAGGGAACTCTGGTGGGCGAGGATTAAGATCTAGCCTGGTGTCTATTCCTTCGGTGAATCAGAAGCTCCTCATCTTCCAGTTCAGAAAAATCATCTCGGGTGTTAGCAACTACTTTCCTAGCTATGTGCTTCTTTCTTTTGCCTTTGTCTCCCGGTGGGAGTTCTTGCCTTCTCTTTTGTGGGAGATTTGATCCCCCTTCGTTTATATTAATGCCTTGTGCTGTTTTCTTGGGTGGCATGGTAAGATTTATACGTACCATCTATGCAAAAGATTGGGAGAGATTATGAGAAAATCAAATCTAAGCATAGAAAATCTATTGCAAACAGACTTGCCGATCCAGTTGGCGAGTAGCCGAACTGCTTTGGTGAGCTAGATCAGGCTCGCCGAAGGGATTGGCAAAAAAATTATGGCAAGTTGGCAATGGGAAGGCCCTTTCGGTGAATCGCCGGCTACTTTCGGCGAGCAAGGGTTTGTCCGTCGAAAGTTACAGTGCGACAAGGGTTTTAGGGGTGCAGACAAAAGACGATCAAACATACTTTCGGCGAGTCGCCGAGTGATTTCGGAGACTTCAGGCTTCTCGTCAAAAGTTACAGACTCAAACATCACATATAGCATGAAATTAAAGGCGAGATGGGGTCATTAGGTGAACTGCCGAGTGGTTCGATGAGCTTGACCCAGCTCACCAAACGACCCAACGTGCTCATTTTCAATCCACCTTCTCGAATTCAACCCTACAACCCTCGAAAACAAAATCAAATCATGCAATAGTTAACTTAGGCTCAGACCCATAGCACCCATCACCCCAGAATACTCGGACTTCTTCCGGTTTTGCCAAATTTGGCCATTTGACGATAATTGCCCTTAAGAAGGGTGTCACCCTTTCTATCTTTGAGCAATATACGTCATTTAGCGCAAACACGAGCTACTTAGACTTAACCCAATCAATCTAAACAACATGCAAGCACAACCTAATAAAATTTAAATTATTTAAAAACACACAAATTACGTGCATTCGATAATCAAAGCAATACGGGTAAATTTTTTAAATTAAAATCGGCATTAATACAATCTATAAGAGAGGCATAACACACATCACTACGATATAATTAGTGCAAATGAGTACAAAATTTTCAAAGGTAAACTCGGGGTTCGGAAGCCAACCTTAGATGCCGATTAAAATAGGTTTGAAATGCTAGGCGGCACAGAAATCCTAGTTTCGAGCACCAATCAACAACCAAAATACTAATGAAAAGCAAGAATATTGAGAATACTAACTTCGTGTGAGTTTGTGAAGCTTAAAAGCGAGGGAAAGTGAAGAGTTTGAAACTTTTAAAATCTTTGGTGTGATATTCGGCGACATTAGTCGCATTCACCGATCCACTCGGTGAAGCGCCGAATAGTCACTTACCTCACCGATTTCTACAGGACCTGCATTTTTTTGGGGGTTAAGACGGTGGTCTTAGTCATGGTCGCCGACCTAGTCGGCGACTCGTCGAACTGCTCTTAAGCTCACCGAGTTTTACAGGCTCTGGCTTGAAATTGTGTTGAGCCAAATGATGAATTAAGTCGGGCACGCCGAACTCTTCGGTGATACACTGACTAGACCATTTGCTTGTCAATCAGCATTTTCCAAACACTTTCCACATTTAAACTTGCATAACCAACACACCGTTATTTACAAAAACAAAACTAAAACATTTAAGGGTTTTGGGTTGCCTCCCAAACAACGCCTTAGTTAACGTCATGACACAATGCAAGTCAACACTTAAACCTCATTTTTGGGGGTTAGCCATAGTATCACTCGGCAACCCCCTATTTTGCTGCGAGTTGAGAAGGGTCAACGCATGACCCATAAGGTTCTGAAGCAGCTGGACAGATTTGGAATGAGAACCAATCATTTGCTTCATCACTTTGATGCTCTCATTCATTTCTTCCAGCTCTCTATCCTGTCTAGTCACCTTGTGGAGAATGGTTGAGAGCATTCCCTCAATGCGTTTAACCTCACTGTCCTTTGGCCTTCTTCGCTCATGAGGAGAGATGTATTTATCCCTCCTTTTGCATTGGACTTTGATCTCCATCATCTTTTTGGCCAAATCATCCATATGAGTCATTAGTGTGGCCAACATGAAGTCTTTTTTTACTTCTTGGCTCGTTTCAGCCATTTGATCAAGTAGTTGGGCAGCTGTCACATATGGTTGTTTTGAAATTTCTCCCGAAATGAGTTGGTCGACCAACACCTTGTTTTCGGGACTAAGACTTTTGTAGAAACAGTCAAGGAGGGCTATGTCGGGAATGTCATGAGTTGGGCATTGAATTATCAGTTCTTTAAACCTTGCCCATGACTTATGGATCAGTTCACTTTCCAATTGCTTGAAGGTTAGGATACGATCCCGGAACATCATTACTTCTAATGGAGGAAACTCCATTAGCTCGCAAGTACTATTCATTATACTCACCTCCCCTACTTTAAAGTACCAACAAGCAAAACAAAACTAAAAATTAGGTAAGTAAACTACAACTACCAAAAGCAAAATTCGTCTTAACCAAAAATTTTCACGTAACACCACTCCCCGGCAGCGGAGCCATTTTGATGTTTGCGTAATCAAGACACAACTTCCAATTCGAGTGTCTACGATCATACAATAGTAATATAACCTAACTGAATGAGTTGGGGTCGATTCCCAAGGGAGCGATTCCTAAAAATTTATGGTTAAGCACAAAAAAATGCTAAAGTTAACCGTAGCGAAAAACATTATCGAGTATAAACATATTAAATCTAGAAGGGATGACGCAAACGTCAATTATCAATGGGGGTTTGTAGTCTAGTAACAACTAAAAACAGTAAAATAATAAAAGATGCGAATATGGAGACGAAATTGTTGGTATTTTAGCTAGACATGAAAAAAGGATAAAAATTGATACCAAAAGGTGTTACCATTAAATGGGTACGATAAATAAAATCTTTAAGCACTCAGGGATGAAGATTCTTGAAGACCCACTTCCAATTTCTTAGATTTGAAACCCTTTGAATCTTCAAGGCTCAAGAACAATGTCTCCAAAAATGTAAAAAATGTTCTATTCTAAAACTTAGTTCTACAATAGCTTGATACTAAGTCACAAATTTAAGTGGGTATTTATAGCTATCAGAAAGTGTGTTGCGAAGGATCCACTCGGCACAGTTAGTCGGGATTGCTGAACTACTCGGCGATCCGCCCTTTGGTTTTGTACCTCGCCTTTTAGCTTTTGCCTTCAGCATCTTTGCGTTTTGAAGTATTGGGCGCTATGGTGATGCTTCGCGGAACTTCTCGGTGATTCACCGACTGCTCCCTTTTTTTGCAGACTTGACCTTTTTCTTCTGGGCTAAGCACACTGTAACATTAGGCGAGGTTGTAGGCCTTTCGACGATATGCCTAATGGATTAGGTGATCGTCATGCCGTCTTTTCTTCCTTCTTTCAGCCACTTTTGTTCTTTTTTGCTAGATAGCGTCCATGCTTTGTCTCTCAACTAAAATACTTGAAACTTAAGGATTTTCATCAGATATAGAGACAAAATATGCATTTGAGAACACTAATTCTATCAAAATATAGTCCTAAATGAGTCCAAATTATGGACTCATCAAAATCCAATTAAGATCTTGCTCCATTGGCTTGGTGTCTCGTATGCTTGATGTCTCAATCAATTCCTCCACCCCAACACCAACTTTCTTAGAAAGACCCTCAGTTTCTTCTCTAAGACCATCATCATTGTCATATTCCCTTACCACAAAGGACTGATACAAATGAGGCAATGACTTTGGTGGAACATGACTAATCTCCTTTCTATTTTGATCCTCTCTTGGTACTAAAGCGAAAACTTGATGGGATGCCATGATCACAAATTTAGAGTTCTCATTTATGATCAAAGAAGCTACAACTTTATCAAGGTGGTAAGGATTGGTTTGGATTGTAGCTTTATCCACACAATAATCTTCTTCGACTTTAATCATGGTGATGGCGAACCCCTCATGATTTGGTAGTGAATTACTGTTGGCACTGGAAATGACAACTCTTTGGTTAATCAAGTCCTGCATTTTATGCTTCAAATTGATGCAATTCTCAATCATGTGTCAACACCTCCTGAATGGTAAGCACAACGATTGTTAAACCTGTAATGTCTGGAATTGACATTGACATTTTTTGGATCAATTTTTTGTATCAGACCAGCTGCTTTCAATCTCTCAAAAACCTTAGTTCGACTTTCAATCAAAGGAGTAAAGACTCGAGGAGGTTTCTTCTCAAGTTTTGGACAAGGAAGATTATAATTGTTTCATGGAGGTGGAGGTACTTGATGATAAAGTGTAAGATTTTGGCGAGTAGGTATTGGTGTTTGGAAATTTGTGTGTTGTAGAGTTTGGTAGCTAAGAGGGGCATTTTGGTAATTTGACAATGAGACTTGATAACTTGATTGAACATTTGGGTAATTTGGCAATGAAGCTTGGTAATTTGGTTGAGCATTTGGGTAATATGACCGTGGAGCTTGGTAATTTAGCAATGGTGCTTGATAATTTGGTTCGAAAATTGAATAATTTTATGGCAGAGCTTGGTAATTTGGTTGGACATAAAAGATGGGGGTAAGGATTTTACGAAGCTAAGGGGTAGATTTTGGATTGTAAAGGCTTTTGAACATTGTGACCGACATGTCTCTTTGATTTTTTGCTCGATTCAAATGAGATAGAGGAAACATCCTCCCTTTTCCTCCTTAATGGTATTGACAATTAATCTTGGGAAGCCATTCGTATGATTTTTCCGGTCTTGAGACCGTCTTCAATAGCCTTACCAATTTTGACTATCTCACTGAACTTTTCTCAAGAAATGAGAAACGTGCTATTATAGTCCTCCAGCTCTTGAATGCGCACAAAGACTTCAATAATTTCTTTCTTGGTCATGGGAGGCCTAATCCTTGCAGCCTCTCTTCTCCAACGGTAGGCATATTCTCAATAACTTTCACAAGACTTTTGTTTGATTCTCTCCAAAGAGTATCGATTAGGAACGAATTCTACATTGTTACCAAACCTTTAAATGAAGTCTTTAGCCAAAGCATTCCAACTTGGCCATTGTTTCATATCTTGAGAAACAAACTATTCAAATGCTTCTCCTTTTAGACTTCGACTAAATAGACGCATTAACAAAGCCTCATCTTTTCCAACTCCCACAAATTAGTCACAATAAGTCCTCAAATGAGCAAATGGATTTTCAACTCCACCAAAAATGTCAAATTTTGGTACGTTAAACCCTTCCGGAAGTTCCAAATGTGAATAAATGCACAAATCTTCATAATTCAATCCCCACAATTTCTGGGTGTATTGAAAGTCCTTATTTGCATTCATGACTTCCTCTTTGATGCTTTGTTATGCCTTTTCTTTTATGACCTTCCACTACTTCTCCTTCTTCTCATAATGATCGAGTTCAAAATGTGTGGTCAATGGAGGGTATGATTCTAACGATATTGCAATATGAAAAATGGGTTTTAGAGGTATGTATTGAGTGGTAGGTGGGTTTTGAACAATTTGAGTATGGATTTGATGGGCGGGAGAAAAATTCTGGAGACTATTGGTATTTGGATTTTGAGGAGTAGGTAACTTTTGGTGTGAGTAGCTAGCATAATGTGGGTTAAGGGTGGTTAGCTCAATTATGGGAGGTCTTGGAATCATAGCGGTGGATGAATTGTTTGGAAGATGTTTGGATGTTGTATTTGAAATAGGAAAATGGAGTGGAGACCTTTCGTTGTATGGAGTAGGAGTGCTGGCAATGATAGCCAGATTTGACAAATCTTGGGTCTTATCCATTTCAGCCCTCATCTCAGCAATTTGTTGGAACAATTGAGCAATCATGTTGTTATGTTAAGCAATGATAGAGTCATTCATAGTGATTTTGGTCAAATAAGTGTACTCAATATTTTCAACCACTTTTTCTTTGCCTTTTGACAAACTTTGGTCAGAGAAGGAATCTTTGAGGTCTTTGGACCTTGTGAAGTATAGATATTCTACATATTTCTTAACACAGATTAATTTTGAGTACCTGACAAAGAAAAATAACTCAAAAGATAAACGTGTTAGTCTATGTAGATGATAAATAATACAACATACCACACACCTGACTGTAAACACATAGGAAATGCTTTAGTTGAACATAAACTAGCCCACAGATATAGAGAAGTGACTAAATAGATAGGAATTTGTCTATTTGATTTTGGGATTAGTGAATCAGAGAAGTCAACTTTCGTGAAGTCGAGATTTTTTTATACTTCTAATTTTTGATTGAGATGAAATTTTAATCTCCTTACAAGGGTTAGAAAAGATTGAATTTCTCAAAAAATGGAGATCGAGGCTTGAAAGACTGCCTACGTATCTCACAGAGGAGAATTCAGGTCCTTTGTAGTTCGACCAACTTGAATCTCTTGGTGAAAAGTTAACCTTTTTTGAGATAAAGAGAAAGAGGTTTAGAATTTGAAATCAAAGTTCAATTCTTGTTGGGGAAGCTAAATACTCGATGAGTGTTTGGATGCACTTTCGATAGTGACTTGATATTTGTGCTTAGGGGGTTCTAAATAATTTCAAAAAGGAGTGAGCTATAACATCTCCAAATAAATAAACATATTCACACCTAACAGTTATAGCATATAACATACAAACAATTATTGTGCATTCTAAATAGATATGTGACCCTTTTATGCCAAAAGTAGACCTAACTAATTGAAGGATGTACAACGTCATTTGAAACATTTCATTGTCCCAAAACTTGGATTTATACAACCTTTATGAATAAAACTGAATGGGATACATAATAGGTAAAAAGGAATCCAAATAATCAGTCCCACGCAGGGGTACCATCCTAAGCTATTCCTTCGTAAAAGGTCCTTCTTTCTTGAACTTCTTGTCATCTCTGGATGTCCACATCTTTGGATGCAATTTGTAAAATCCTTCTTCGACTAGAAGGAACAAGGGTTTGCCAAACGATGTATACATCCTTCAAATTTAAATACATAAGTATGATCGTCCATTTAGGTCGTGGGCCGTTTTGAACTCAAGGTGGTCTTTCTATTGGGCCCAACACGCCTTGGATATTTGGATCGTCTTAGTTCAATGCGCTAAATTGAGGGATTTGGTTTCACTCTATGCTAGTTGACTAAGAGTAGGATTTATTTAAAGTGGACTGGTGACCCAAGCAGACTACTTGCGTTGGGGCAGTTAGCGACCGTTGACCATCCGGTGGCCAGCTATATTCACCAAGGTACCCCGAGAAATAATTTGGATAATGAACGACTGCGGCCCGCATAATCGTCCTTTAAGTGAAAATAAAAAAAGTTGTTTGATAGAATAGATGATATGATTGCAATGACAGTTAATATCACAATTTAAACAAATATAAGGCAAAAATATTCAACACATATTAACAAATAATCAAAAAAATCAAGTCATTATGGTTAGAACCTAATTAAATCCTTAGCAGAGTCGTCATTTCTGTTATGTCATAATTTTACTATCTTTAGAAAAATCACCTTTTGAAATGTTCTAAGTATAAACGTTTATGAAAAATACTTAGAAAAAGAGTCGTCACTTAATTTTTACAAGAAGTTAAGGAAACTTAATTAAAAAAAGACTAACAGATTAAGTCCTTTATAAATTAAGAGAAAAAAGGTACAAAGCTCGCATTTACACTTCAAGAAGATTTTTAAATCATTTGAAGTGCCCACTAACACACGGTTGTCCTACAACTTGATTAAAATATTTAACTAACTTTTTGGAAGAAATAATTTAGTAAAGAAACATTTTTCTTGATTTTTTTTTAGAAAAAGGGGAATTGTAACTCAAATAATATTCGGAATAAGTAGGAAATGACTTAAAGGCCCATAAAAATAGATTAAAATTTAAGACTTTTACAAGTAGATTAGGACTCAATCTTTTAAAAGAAAAGACTATGTGAGAACTTTTATTTGAAACACTTTAATGATCACAACTACTAAAAAAACAACATTTAGCAATGGAATATAGAGACGAAGTGTAATCCGTTGCTAAATAATGATGGATTTGCTACGGAATAAGCATTTGAGTGTGAGGATAGCAAGCAAAAATTTGGATTTTTATATAGCGACAGATTTAGCGACGACAAAATATATTTTGTCGCTAAATATTATCACGAAATATTGGCGCCCTTATTTTAATAGTCAACGACAGATTTAGCAATGGAAACATACGTCGCTAGGTATTTTAATATATCTTCACAAATTTTTATTTGTAGCGACAAAAAAAATCCGTTGTTAACTTTAATTTCAAATAAATAATATTTATTTTTGGTAATGGAAGTCAAATTGTCACCAAATTCGTTGCTATATTTATAATTAATTTATATTTTAGGACACAAATCTTTCACTTCTCTCTCAAAACTTGAACGATGGTTCAATTTAGGGAAAAGCTTTGAAATACTGCTCTTCATCCTTAAGCTTAGGGAAAAGCTCTTCATCCTTAAGTTTACGAAATCATCACAAGAGAAACCTTCAGTTCTCTTAAAGCATTCTCCTCTCAAAATTTCTGGATTTTCTTCTCACATTTGTAATATTTTTGGGTTTTCTTTAGGCCATTTGGTTGCGAGGATAGAGGCCTGATTCAACTGGTTTTGAGGATAGCCGTCTGATTCAACGAGGTTTTGGGGATTACTCTTTATTTGAACTAGAGATAACTGAGAGGCTTTTGTAGTCATATTTGGTAAAGCAACAAATTTAATAACAAATCAGTAATATTTATTTGGATCTTCTTTTCATATATTTTATGGATGCAACATTTTGATTTCCATGAAAGGACGAAGGATTTTTCCTTCCGTTATTTTCCATTTTATGGTATTATTTCTTATTCATTTCCCTTTTTCTTGTGGTTTGAAGAGCTAGGGAAAATTCTCAGCTCTTTAGTATATGAGCTATAGCTAGGAATTCGATAATCCAAAGACAAATGTAAATGAGATAAGTGTAACGACCCGAACCGACGTTATTCATGATGAGCAAAATATTGGGAGTAACTAGATCCCACTTTCCCATCAGAGCAGGATGCTGCTGCTAAGACGGCGACGCACCAGCAGGATGGGGAGCGCCAAAGCGGGATGGTTGGGAGCAGAACTTAAATGACGTGGAGACTTATTTTATCCTTTTCCCTAAGTGCCAAAATGAAGTGAGGATCAACCCCGAAACTCTCAAAAGGCTGCTCTAGGCTTGAGAAGGGAGGAGAAAGAGATTATAGCACAAGGATGACGATAGCTTGCGGATTCTCAGCCAAAATCCATCGTCTCGTTTTCTGAAAGCTAGGATTGGAGCTACAATCCCTCTACAACTACTTGGCGCCCAGGTAGCCTAGGCTTACTCAATTGAATAGTCGTAAATTCATGTTCACTGTGTAATATAATGTTAATTGATGGTAGAGTTCATGTTTAGGCCTTCGGGCATGGAAAAGGAAAGATTGTACATGTACCCTAGTTGATAAAGATGATGTGTACCGTGGGGAAAATTCTTGTCTTGTGAACTAGGGTTAGATGATGGTTCAGCCGCTAGTTTTCTGTTATATATGCTTGTTAATGGCCCTATTGTATGTGTACATGAATGCAATAGAGAAACATGAATGGAACCTAATGAGACGACTAAGTATGAATAATTACATGACAGGAACTTGTTAC
Source organism: Solanum chiquidenum (assembly GCA_029582725.1). Taxonomy (NCBI): domain Eukaryota; kingdom Viridiplantae; phylum Streptophyta; class Magnoliopsida; order Solanales; family Solanaceae; genus Solanum; species Solanum chiquidenum. Next base: position 6,771 of record JAJOOS010034729.1, on the reverse strand, counting down.
TTGATTGTATGATTATGAGTACTATTCATTATGGGTGTGATTGTGACTGTGGTTATGCTGACTGAAGGGTGCCACGTTCTAACACATATATTAGATCGGGTGTCACGTTTCGACATATATAGTATACTGGTGCCACATTTCAACACATATATATTGAACCGGGTGTCACGTTCGAACATGTGTATATTGGATTGGGTATCACGTTCCGACACACTAACAATGTAAGTGTGGATTCCATGAGAGTACCACTTGTTATTATTATGTTCATGTTTCACTGTTATTGATATTGGGTAATTGTATGTTGCTCCTAAAATGATAACTGAATTATGCATATTGTATATCTGTGTTTATCGTATGGTAATTAAATGACTTGTATCTAGTTTATTAGAATTGATTGCGGATAAGTGGGCCCACCGATATGTGGTCTGGTAAGAGGAAACCGAGGGTCCAGGTGTTATTATGGAATATGGTTAGAAGGGTTGCCTGTGTTCTTAAATAATGAGGAGTAGATTAGTGTTTATGATCTAAATAGTAGTTAGACCCTACCTTGGGAAGGGGATTCGTATTTGAAACAATTAACGAGCCTAGATAGGGTATATTGTGTAGTCAAGGGTTAATTTGTGGTGCAAAAGGAGCGAGAGTATGTCGTGAGTGGCTGGTCGGGTTGGTAGTGTTTGTATGTATTCTGGAACTCCTTTATGAGTTAGAACTGTTAAGCTACGATCAAGAGCGGAGTGATGCAGGGTGCTAGGCTAAGGGGGTTAGAGTCAAGTGTTCCCGCACGTTTAAGGTATACGATAATGGTAAAGGCAGAATGATAAAGGTTGAGGAGTGTACTATCCTATTACATGTTTCCTGCTGGTTAATTTCTTTATATTATGCAGTGAGCATCGGGTTGACCGATGATGCTTACCAGTACGTGTGGTTTGTACATATACTACTCTTACTATGACTTTTGGCATAGTCTAGTTGCAGGGTCAATGATGTTTCATAGGTGAAGACGAAGACAATCTCCAACAACTTCTACTTTTCTTCCTTGTGGTGGGCAATGTGTCGTAAGTTACCACATTTTATACTTTGTAATCTTAGAAGCTCTTGTACCTGTTTAGACTAGATCCTTGGGGGTGTTGTTTATTTTGTAATTTAATCTTAGTCTTTTAAAACTCTTTAATTTATAAAAATCTTGTGAAATTCCTCTTATCTCCATTTATCTTAATATTCCACATGTTGTTAACCATTTGGGAATCAAGGGTTCTTCAACTTAGGTGTTAGAGTAGGTGCTCGCACGGCCCGATGGGTTGGGCCGTGGCAAATTGGTATCAGAGCCCAGGTTGTCGGTCTACCAGTCAAGAGCAAATATGGAATAGACTCCTGCGGATTAGTATGTTGACGTCCACATATAATCTTTAGGAAGATACGAAGCATTCTAGAAAGTGGTTAAATTTCTTTTCTCGTTTCGTGCGAGTTGTCGCTTGTGGTATGAGTTGAGTCTAATTGGTATCTCCATATTCCAATTGGCATCTCAACAGAGTGAACTGAAGGCCGTAGTCGTGGCTAAAGGGACACAAGTAAGGTAAATTGGAACAGAGAAGGTTCCAATTGGTATCTGGCCTTAGAGGCGGTATAAGTGCATCGACGATCAAATAATGGTCATCCATGGAGCGAATTAAGTTAATGAATCTTGACTTGCCTATGTAATGTAAATTTAAATTGTTTTTATGTGCATAGTGTTGTTTGAATAACCATTGATGTGTGAAGTTTACTTACTTGAATGCTACAATGTGATCCCTAAATCAATTATGTGCGTGCAACAAGATATACTTATGAGAAGGAATGCAACTTTAGTTGTGCATGGACTTACCATTGATAAAAAGGTAAGGGAAAGGAACGACTAGTGACTATAGGAAAACTCCGATTTCAGGGAAGTCGAGATTGGTTGGGTAATGTGTAATAAAAAGGGCTATTATTGCATAATCGAGGAAAAGTTGTTATGAAAGGTTCCCTTCACATGTGTCACAACCGATTATAAACCATGTGATTAATAGGCATATTATGGGGATGTGCATGCTTATTGTGTTAGATTAGTAGGAAGGGATTCAGGTGTGTCTACTGCTGAGTTGACTCGGGATGAGCAGTGATCATCTTTGCTATGAGGGGTTATCCTAAATACTTGTTCTGATCATGAGAGTCAATCAAAAACTTTAGAAACGGGGAAAACCCCAGGAACATGTTGTCCAGGAAACTAGTTTCGTCGGAGCCGATGGAAGTCACCCACAAGAGCGGGACAGGGCGAGACAAAATTTAAGCGTTGTCACCCTTGTTTTCCCCTAGTTTGCCCATGGACACCGAATCATGCATGGACTAAATTCCAGAATTTAATCAATACTCAGTAATAGGACAGTGAGTTAAAGTTACCTAGCATTTAATTAAGGCTTTGAAACTATTATCGTTCATTATTTCATGACGGGCCGACCCATTATTTCCAAAGTACTTCAAATTGACTCGTGCTTACTTCTTCGCTTTTCGTTCAGGGACGAACGAAGGGTAATATCACGACCCGAGAGTACACCCCTAGACGTAACATGGTGTACTTGACCCCAAAGGGGTCTCATACAAGCCTCTAGCATCATCATTACATAAGGCATTGAAATAATGTGGAAAATTTGAAACTTTATAATCGAAGTCCAACTTAACTTTTCATAAAAGAACGTAATAGGAAAATCTAGACTTCGTCTCATACCACCATCTAAAACATGGGAATACAAAGTTTGGGACTTAGCCCTTATACATCAATAAAAGTTTCAACATGAGAGGTACAATAGAACCAACAAATAAGAAATCCCATCCTCGAACTTAAGGACTCACCACAACTTGGAGATAGGCAATCCAAGTCTTCTTTAAAAGGAGAGTGAAAGTCACCTAGTCAGAACCTACACTCATTAAGATGTAGAAGGAAGAAGGGGTTAGCACATAATATGTACTAAGTATGGAAACATGCATAAAAACCTTAAATATGATTTTTTTAGAAAGGACATTTTTGTTAGCCTTTGTTAAGTTTAGAAACCAACATGCATTAACAATGTACAACACAAGCCATAATCACATTTATACTCAGTACATGGTAATATAAACATATTAGCAACCTCTAAGGAACAATTGTGCAATGCATGATTGGCTTTCCATAATACCAACCCTACTAAGTGTCCCTTTGAAGCTCCCTTGGTCATCCACATCACCGTTAAACCTCATTACAATCATTAGTCACCAATATGGAAATAATCACGAACATTACTTTGAATACAAGAAAAGTCATTCATAATAACTAACCATTCAAGACACATGTATGCATTTGTATCTCATCAAAATAATAAGGAGCCATCCCACAACATCCTACCAAGTCCACTTGTGCAATGTGGGAGTGAAGTCCCATACCCCCACTCCTACTAAGTAAACTCACCAAGAAGTCATAGCATAGTCCATGTCTCATTCATTATCATTTATCTAGGGAAGAATAGGTTAACCCACATAGACCGTGTGAGCTATATGGAATCCGGTGTCGTGTAACCCCACACCGAAAGAAGGTGTCCTACTTACCTAAGGTAGGACTAAGTGTATAGTGTCTAGGTGGATCCACTAGATAAGTCCTATGTTGGTACATAGTTATGGGATATGGAGATTACTTCTAGAAACCCGCCCAATTGCATTGGCGGAGGGGCTTCCATCTCATGAGTTCACTTTGGATGACCCTCCCTATTGCATTGGCGGAAGGGCCTTTACCTCATTGTCCATATTCATTTGGTGCTAAGCATTATCTCCCGAATTATACATAATTAAGTCTTGAATTGCATTTACATATGTGAAGGAATGCTATATCCCTCGTTCAATACAATCCATCAAAATAGCTCATAGATTCATTGAAGATGAGAATGTACTTTCAACCTTAGAATCAACATTAGTGTGTGAGTAGGACTTTCACATTACATTCATAGTGTTTTGATGAGAAATACACTTTCAATCAACACAATACATCATTATCATCCTAGACTATTCATGCATCTTTAAGTATAAGGGTAAGAGAAGATCAATACTTTCAACAATACCATACACATTAGTCATAAGAGATTTTCTTTCTAAGTGAATCAATAGGTTATACACAACTTTCACCAACATGTACAAACCCTAGCAATTTACCCCTTTTCAAGGTCATGAACCATATCTCACAATTATACCTAAATATACTACAAAAGGCATGAAGAAAACAAGATTCAATAACTAAATTCACATAGAAATAATTCATAGTAATCATCCTGCATCAATACACCCATCACAATTCTTGAAATTGGGGTAATGGGGGTGTTCATGGGTTCAAGGGGAATTTTACAATGAAAATCACCATTAAACATCAATTCATCCATAATATAATTCAATTAACATAATAAAATCATTTGTAGGAAGAACTCATCGTTGGAATAGAAACCCTAGTTTTTGAATAAGTTACCAATTTCGAAATCAAGAGTTGAAGGGCTTCATGGAGAAAGATGTTCCATGAATCAAGGTTCACATACCTTAATTGAAGCTTTGCCTATGAAATGGAGTTGAGAAGATTGATTCTTGAGCCCTAACCTTCAAGTTTTTGGTGTTCTTCAATGGAGTTTAGAGAGAGTATTTTTGGGAGGAAAGTGGGTTTGATGTTTGGTTTAGGAGTTATGAGAGTTCAAAGACTTGTTTAATAATTTAAAATACTTTAATATACCTAAAATAACTAAATATAACCGTCCCCCACCCTAACTTAATTAGTTAATGAATTACTAAACCACCCCTACCTAGGCCGAACATAGGTAGTATGCCCAGGCCCTATTCACGAGTCCCCGTCCATGGGGCGTGGTTTGAACCACAAACCGTACTGCACACTCGTGGAATGGTACTGTGGCTAGGGCATTTTGGGGGTCCTTGGTAGAAACCAAATGTTGATTCACGACCCCTACCTACGGGGCGTGAGTCAACCTATGCCTAGTCAGTTGCCTTTCGTGAATGAGGTTGTTTTGGACAGCTTTTTGGACCTTCCCTTGGGTCCTCCTCATGGACCCTTGGGGGGTCTTAGAGGAGTCGTGCCTTAACGTTTAGGTACTAGAACCCTAGTATTAAGTGAGGAAACTTATTTTAGGTCTTTAACCTTAGGATTAAACTTCATTAGGCTACTAGACCACACGTTAGGCTCTAGCTTAGGTCATTAGATATCTGGGGTGTTACATTATCTCCCCCTTGGGAACATTCGTCCCCGAATGATGACCAAGACACCAAACTAAGTTAGAAACTCTAGACTAGCAGACCATCATGCATGAAACATCAAAAATGAGAAAAACTCACAATGCACTATTCACCATACGCAATATTCAAAAGGAGGAAAACTTCAATTGCTTTTCACAACATGGTCAATGTAATACAAGAAAGTAGGAATTACTCCTACCAACTCAATAGGCATACAACTCATCAATTTACATAAACATGGTAGGAACTAACTTCTCCAACTCAAGTAAGCTCAACACAATAATATAGAGCCAACATGTCATCTAAACAACACATTATTTAGCATGTTCATTATTTCATCCCATGGAGTCAAAAATGCAATCATCATACAAAATGCAATTCAACATGAGAAAGCATAGACATTATGAAAACTCAATATATGCCAAAACATGAATTCTCACAAGAACATGTATAATATAGGGAAATCATGGAAAATCATACAACACACATGACTCCCAAAATGTAACGACCCGAGAGCACCCCCTAGCCGTTACCGGCGTATTCGACCTCTCGGAGGTCTTATACAAGCCCTAAGCATTCGTCATAGCATTTATCATAGAAAAATAGAGGGAAATTTAAAACTTTTTCATAATATAACACAAGGCCTAAAAAGTCACCTCATTTAAACCTTTAATACAAAATCGGAATACTACGTCTCAAGGTAGCCATCTTAAAACACGATTACAACACAAGAGGGACACCACCCTTACAATACAAAAGAAACTACTATCTAGTACATTGAACTTAAGGAAACTCTTTAACATAAAGGTCCTTGAATCTTTAAGGACACACCCGAACTTGGGAATAGTAAGCAAAGCTCATCACTTCTAGGAATGGCCCTTTAGTCACCATCACCTACACTTGGTGTAAAGAGATGAAGAAGAATGGTGTTAGTACAAGAATGCACTAAGTATGATAACCATGCAAACTATGCTTATAAAAGGACATTTAGTTGGAAACCATGCATCATGACTTTTTAGAGAAACTTCAAGAACATTTAGTGCATTAGGCACAATATAAACCACATACGTCATCATACACATGGAACCATTCATAATAGCACATAGAACCACTTATAACATTTTAGGCACATCCAATGCATACAATACATTGCCTTCCTCTTTATCTTAACTCCTTTCCTCAAGCAACCCTTAGGGAATACTTGGTGCAATGTATCACCTTAAGGTTACCAAAGGTGAACTTACATATAGCCTTCATCAATCCAACCACATATATTCATAAAGTCATAAGCACACCATAAGACATAGTCTTCAGATAGGAACCATCACCTATGATAACCCCTAAGTCACACTAGTGCAATGTGCAAGTAGCATCCCATAATACTACTCACACCAAGTGTTCCGAGGAAGCCACCATAGATTAGGCACATCATATTCAACAAGTCATAACATCTTCATTTAACATTAGACATAAGACCAACATACTTCATAACATCATATAAGG